>JBAHVQ010000539.1:258829-270952 GCA_036872915.1 Nanipora kamurai | reverse complement strand
TACTTGTCCGGTATGGTTCGTCACTCGGAGTAGCACTAACATCATTATTCTTCACCCGAGTTCAGCTTCTACTCTCGTCACTTAATATCAGATAAACAACTAGTTTAGCTTGTTTGGCTTTTACCTACGTAAAGATTTTAATATGTTTAGAAGACTGTGAATGCCTTTAAATTCTGCTACAGTGAAATATTTAAAGTGAATTTCACGCTCGTCAGGTGTCTAACCTGAACCTTGAACTATTTTGGACAACCTAATTCAGTTTCTCGGTTTCTCGATGGACAACTTGAAAATTTTAGTCGTCATTTTTCAGTCCTCTAGCATCCTAATTTATCTTCCAAGGGATGGTTGGAAGTTTTGTCTAAAATAAAGATACCATCTGTAGGAGGGAGGTTAGACTTTCTGGGTTGGTAGTAGATTGCCCAGCAAACTTGTAGAAAATCAAAAAGATTTGAGAAATTGCCGGAACTTAGGTATAGAAAAACTGACGTTTCGAGCGAAGGTCCTTTGTCGGAGAGAAACGTAATTTCATTTTACGTTTCACTTCGATAAAGGACCTTCGCTCGAAACGTCAGTTTCTCTATACCTAAGTTCCGGTAGTTTCTCAAACGTTTTCGGTTTTCTACAAGTCGTCCAAAACTGGTTAAACAGCACTCTACGTTTATATCATTGTCCAACAGACAGCCAGCTAAATTGTCTCGAATTCATGCACTTTGGAGATTGAAGAAACTGTCCCAAATGGGCGTAACTAATCCTTAACTCTTTCCTGTCCGAGGAATTTTATCGTCCGGCGTTAGCCAGAGTTAAATACTTAAGTCTCCATTGGTCACTGAGGACCTATACGGACAGAAGGGAGTTAAGGCAGTTTCACGTGAAAAAAATAAACGTAACTGAAAGGCTTATTTTTATGGCGACAGTCAGACAGGATTCACCTTTTGTTTCAAATTCCATGACTCGTGATGCCCTTACTTCATTGAAGACATTCTCAACAGAAGAATCCTTGCCATCAGCATTCCATTCCTGGTTACCAGGCCTTTCGCTGTCATCCACAACCTTTGGACTTTTGTCTCTCCCCCCTGAATCCATCATCATACTGTAATGACTGAGGCCATACTGGGCAATCTGAATAGGGTAATAATATCCCTCACGACCCCACTGTGTTGAGATAGGTACCTCATCAACCCCAGCAATACATTTCACGCGGGACCTTCCTTCCACGTTATAATTCACGAACCACATGAAAGGCCCGCGTGGGTTGTACGAGTCAGTACTTGGTGTAAAATAATCATATACAGTATGTCGCCATTCAAATTTTTTGCCAAAAGATTCATCAACAAATCTTCCATAAATCTCAAAATAATTCTTGATGAAAGAAAAGGGGATGTACACTTCATCGTTTTCAAACCGTCCTTCGATTTTCTTTTCTCCATTCACCAGCACTTCAATTCTTTGGTAAAGTGAATCCTTATCTTGGTTCAGGTTTCCGTTATCATGCCGTTCTTCATCGCCTTCTTGTTCCTTGAGTTCTTCTTCCTTAGATCTTAATGACTGTTCGGACTCCACGTTTTTATTATCTACTTCATCATTAAAGTCATCCAGTGTCGACACGCTTCTTGCCAAACTTTTTGCTTTAGGACCTCTCAAATTCAATTCATGATTGCTAATTTGACAGCTGTTCCACATCCAAACGACTGCTCCCAGACAAACAATAACTAAAGCTGTATTACAACGAGACGTATATCTGAGCATTTTTAAAAACAACGACCAACAAAATTTCATTTCAAATGAAGAAACTCGTATAAAATTCAACCACACTTTCTGTGTGTTTCGTCGCCATCTTGTCTTCCACTGTACGTTCACATTGCAGGCTCAAATAGTTAACTTTTTTTTTTTCGAATTTTCCCCGCCAACGATAGACCAAATGAATCTCGTTTTCCCAAGTTATCTGGACTTCATTCAGCTATTTTAATCAATATTTGAAGCATACGAACTGGACGAAAAACTAGAAAACGAGTTCAGGCTGTACATGATGATATTTGTAGCTGGAAACATCGTTAAGAAATGTCTTATTTTAAAGTGATGACAGAAGAACTCGTATGGACAGATATTATGTCTTTAATAGTGTCGTGTTACTGAGGTAAGTTCATGTAGTTGTTTAATAAGAACCGACGTCAAACCTTTCCTTTTCAAAGATTTCCCTTATATGAATAAAATCGTGTCACGTAAACTAAATAAATTAAAATTCTGGAGATTGGTTTTGATGCTTTACCTTGAAGGCGGAAACAATTCTGAGGACACTGCTGGAGAAATTTGTAATTTTTTTAATCCGAGACTTTGAGAGGATTGAAAAGATTTTAAAATAAAATCAGCAATGTTTGGGGGTTGTCTTTTCTTTATAAAACAATAATTCCTCTTGTGCTAGAGTAGTTGGATATCATACTTTCACTTCTTAAATATACCCTCATGGAATAATTGTTAAATATTGAAAACAATTTTCAGAAGATCTCTGTCAAATATGTTGGTAGAAAATACTGCAGTGATTGTAATAAAATAATCTCTACTATGTTTTCCACAGATTTATTTTCACAGAGACCACCTTAGACTTACTACAAGTCCTTCCCAGTCTCTTTTACATGGTATGCTTCTCCACTGGGAAGGACTTGTCCCACGTGCAACATGCCAAATTTACCAGTGGATTTTTGGACCAGGGTGTAATTGGGTCTAATGAGTTATAACACTATAACTGTATCAATCCAACATTTGACATTGTATAGATTTATACTGGTATAGAAGGAGTGATGGGTGGGAAATTATAGCACCATGAACACACCTTAATATGCCAAACGAATGGAGCTAAATTACCCAAGTATTGAAACTTGCTCTTAAAGTGACTACAAGCCACATATGGAAAGTTTATACTTGGGCTCGTTTAAAAATCTCTTAAAAGTTGTAGTGTCTACCAAGCTAATGGGTCACTGCCGTTATTATGTAGCCTAGTGGATATTTCCTAGTCATTGCATACGGTAACCACTTAAGTGGCTATATACTATGACTGATCATAAAATTTAAGTACAGTAATTCATGTTATAGTTGTACTGTTTTCAGTACTTTGTCAACCATTTTGTTGTTTGGGTGCTGTATGAGGTGCACCAATACAATTTCAGGCTTGGGTTTTATTGTTTAAGTGCTACAAAGTACAACTTATACAAAGACACTACAATCTAAGATTTAACTCTATATACAGAATTTCTTTATTTACAACACTATAAAACTTCATGTAGTACAAACCTATGCTCAAGTTCGTATTTGCATTCATACTGTATATCAATTTTTTCCACACTTTACTTTAAAAATAGAATCCTTGGACTCTTGCTTAGAAACTCCAAAGTACATAAACACTGTGGATCCATTCCTAACATCATTGTTCTTCCAAACTATCATCTTGTTGTGTTGTTTTCATCTTTGTGTTTTTTCTTGATGATCAATGTTTTCATTCCACCATGGATCTGCATCAATTGAGAATGGATTCTCTGTGTTGGGACCATACCTGTGTTTACCATTGGAACATTCTTGATAATCATGTGACCTGCCACGCACATTTACAGCATAGTATATAGCTACATATATGACAGTCATCAACAAAGCACCCCCCAATGTTACTGTAATAAGTATTATGTATACACTGGGAATGCGGACAGCTGTTTCTTCAACCACTGAAGCAGAGTATCCTCGCTTCAACTGATGCCTTTCTTTTGTGGACTTATTACCAGTAATGGGAATCTTGTTGTCGTGAGAGCTTGGCTGATTCACTGCTTTGTGGGGTCTAGAAATAAAATATGAGTTTGGTGATTTGTTTTATTAATTATAGATTCAAACAGCCTTGTATAATGCTTAAAATAAGATTATTGGTAAAGAGGACCAAAGAAATGTCTACTACTTCTACAAATTGTCATGGTAACCTCAGACCTCTTTGATCTCCAAGAACATTTTGAAATACAGTAGTAGCAATGGATGATCCAGGTGGAAATCGAACTCAAGTTAAAAATATGATGGCCCAGACAATATATTTAAATAGAGGCACAACAAAGACATATATTATGAAAATATTTAATGAACTGAAGTTTCATCACTAAACCGCAACATTTTCAGAGTGAGATAAAATTACAAAGTCTGGGCTTAAATATAGTAGGCTATTTACAAAAATAGAAGTGATGTAACTTTGTCTCACTATTGTTTCATCACCTCTATTGTTATAAAAATAAGTGTCTACTACATGTATGTTGTTCAGGAAGGTGGTTTGAAATGTAGTTTAACCCTTTGACTGACAGCTGTGAAATAATATTTGGTAAAATCACCAAACAATTGCCGTATCTATGTGTAGATATACCTTTTTACATTAAACTCCCCAGCCACTTGGTGATGTGAGTGAATTTGAATTCTCTGATGGCTTAATTCATGGTCACTGTGGTCACTAATATTTGAAAATACTGAAGAGTGACTAGCATCCATACTATCAGAACTAATTTGCAACAAATCGACCTTATGTTGCTTCTTTGATCCAAAGATCCCGTTCTTATTCCAATATGGGTCAAAAGGTATCTGTTTGTGATGTGTTCTATTTGGAGATGAATCAAGAGATATGGCTTTGTGATCATCAATTTGCACCCTTGTTGAAAAATGTAATGACAAATTTGCTGAAGTTTTAATATGTTTGTCTTTCTGGTCATCTGTTCGTTTTGTGCTAACTCTTGCAAGGGCTCCAGAACCTGCAGCCTTTTTTAGTCCTATGTTGTTGTTATGGTTTTCTTTTACAAGCAAATCTTTCTTAATCTTTTTGTTTTCTATTCTTGTTGCCAATATACCCAGGAATCCAATCTTTTGTGATGGGACATTTGTTGTTTCTACTTTAGATCAAAAAGAAGAGAGAGGAAAAACAATTAAAAGACACAAGACCAGGTTAATCATTTTATGTCTATTTTTTCTAAATGACTACTTTGGGATGGCAAGAGGAGCCATTGATTTACAGATTCATGATTTACAGAGGAATGGTAGGGGTGTATTATATAATATAGACTGTACAACAACTCTGTGGCTCTTGGAGGCAGATATGTTGCACCTTAGATCTACATAAGGCAAACCTACTGTACTGTAGATTTACAGTACAGTTGGTTATAGTATGCTACATCTACTATAGATCTATGGTAGGTTTAACCTACAGAAGGTCTACGGTAATTTACCCTCTGGCTACTGGCAGACAATTTTACTGCAGATGTTAAGGGAAGATGTCTTTCTGGTTTCATGGCTAAAACATATCTCAATCACCACATTAACCTTCAAACTGCAGCTGCAGTTTAAAATAATAATTCTGATTGCAAATGCTAGGCATTTTTACTCACCAAGGGATCAGGTCAGTGTGCTCAGCTTATGGAATGACATGCTATCCCAGTCTGCTCTATGGATGGCCTCCTTAAAGGAGTAACTAACTTGAATTTTAATGGATGATCTTCACCAGGATTTGTTGAATGATCATGGCTGACCTACTGTGTATAAGTTGTAGCAGATCTGTAATTATTGCACTAGAGGACACAAGGAGTGTGCACCAGGACTGGCATGGCACATTAAAAGCTTACCTGGGTAGCTTTGTTTTGAAATATGACTTCCACTGCTAAATGTTTTATGTTTTCCATTTATGAAATTGCAAGAATTTCTGTTGGAATCAGTCTCATAATTAAACAGCTCTGTTGCTAGTCTTGATCTGTCAATACACCTGCCATTGCTGGAACATTTCTCTTTACTGCATGTTTCTAGTTCTTCTGTGAGAAGTGACACATATGGTCCAAGTTTCTTGTTTACATAGTCATTGTACTGTGCACACACTGCCTTTGAGGTCCTTTCATCATGATGGTTGCCCCACAATACAAGTCCAGCACATCCAAGGTCAGCTGCCTGACCAATAGCATTCTCAAGATCATCCTTTATAAAATATAAAGATAATAAAAATGTATACAATATAAAACTACAATTACAAATAAAATTACTATTATCATTAAACTATTATAATCCTACACAATGGTAATTATTTCTGAACATCTCTCAGTTGGTATGACATGTAGGTTTTCCTAAGTTTGACTTATTTTAGTATTATACACTGTAGCTGTGCTCATAATAACCAGCCTGGATATTCAATCAATCAAAAAATCAATCAGTCAGTCAATCCATTTGATTTATTTACTTGTTTGAGCAATCATTCAGTTAAACATCTGATAGCTCAGTCAGACAACAAATTGATGAATGGGTTTGTTCAGCAGTATGTTTATCTACTGATAAATCAATCAAATCAACTTGTCAATCTATCAATCAGTCGGTCAATCAAGCAGCCAATCTGTCAACCAGTCTATGAATTAAATTATCAGTCAATCTATCAACAAAACTAGTCATGGAATCAATTAGTCAATCAATCAGTCAATCTATCAATCAGTCTATTAATCAATCTATCATTCAATCTATCAATCAAAATCAAGCCATCAATTAGTCAATCTATCAGTTGGTCTATCAATCAATCAATCAATCAATCAATCAATCAATCAATCAATCAATCAATCATACTAGTCAAGCAATTAGCCAGTTAATTAGCCAAGTCAATTAGCCAATCAATCAGTCAATTGATCAATCAATCAAACTAGTCATTGACAAGTAGTCAGTCAGTGAATCAATATACTTTACCATTCAATCTATCAACCTATCATTAATCAAACCTATATTAATATATCAAAAGCAGTCAATTAGTTAATCAATCAATTAATGAATCAATTAATGAACCAGTCAATCAACCAATCAATCAACCAATCAGTCTATAAGTCAATCAATCAACCAAACTAGTTAAGTAGTCAATTATTGTCAGTCAATTAACTGTTATGTAGAATCATTAATAAGTTTATCTACATGTCACCCTTTTATTCTTGCAAATCTTCTGTGCGAGATGCAAATAAACTATGGGAATTCTTACCTCAATCAACATTTTAAAATCATGTGATGTGGATAAATATAGAGGTCGTAAATACGGAAAGACTGGAAGAATATGGTTAAACCTCTGAGCCATGAGTCGAGAAACTCGAAATGCTTCTGTAAGTTTTTCTGCCACAAACTTCTGGTTCTCAGTGTGCTCTTCCATGAGGTAGATGGATGGAAACAGTGCTGTACTACTTCTGTACAGCCACTGAATTTTATCATTCAGGTGTTTATTCTAGCAATGGAATAGCAAATTATATTACATTTTTGATGAGGACAAGATCTTTACGGTTCTCTACATGTAGACTGAGTATCACTTAAGTTTTGTAACAAATAGCGCCTATTTAATAGAAACAGATCTTTTTATGAGTGGTGAAGGAAATTTTCAAGTGTAGGAATGATATATTTTGAGACCCAACCGGGACCAGTTGCGAAAAATTGTAACCCTAGGGCCTCCGGTTGGGAATCGAACCCGCGACCCTGCAAATCTAGGAATAGAATAGAAACAGAATTGTCTTTATTTTACGTACAACAAAACTAAAAGGCACTCAGAGACTGGATACCGTACTTCCGCTAGCGGGTAATCATCGAATGGTTATAATCTAAATTTGGTCCGTAGGTACTTGGCACAAACACAATGATCAAAATTATCTAATTTGGAAAAAAGTACAAAGTGCCGTAGGAAGTCTGGAAAAAGAAACAGAGTTGACCTGGTGCAAGGAAAATCTATATCAAACCTACGCCGAAAGAGTACCAAATCCTCTCAGTTAAACCCAAACAAAAAGAACAAAACACCTTCAATGAAATCACTCTTAATGTCAATGGGAATGAAATTAAATCGTCATAGAATTGTAAGATTGTGGACGTGAACATGATCAGAAAAGAGCCCATCTCAGATTGCTTCTGTCTCTCCAAGGTACATGTTCTATTATTTCAGTCTAATTAATATAGTATTAAAATCTCAAGTCGTTCGCGGTTCAGCAACCAATCCGCGAGCGTAATTTTGAGTAGGGACTGCAAAACGAACTCAGCCTTACAGTATGCTCTGTTATTTTACTCTGGCTATTGGAAAACGATTTCACACGCCAACGTGAGACTTTTGGACTGGAAATAGTTAAGTTTCTGAATCTTAATTACCTCTTTCCTGCAAGTGAATCCTGTTGTCATGTTTCCATGGCAAACTGGAAATCCATAGAATCCCCATAATGCCTTGGGTCTTAATTTTTTTGCCAAATTGATGGTTTCTACCATGATATCTCTTGCTGCTTTTTCAAATCTCTTTTTTGCTTCATCTGTAATCTTATCTTTCTTCTTGAATACGTTTTCCTTTTCAATAAGCTCAACAGACTTCGTTTGGTAAATTCTCTTCTTTCCAAAGTTTGTATCCCAAAGTGGACGCCATCCTTCCCAGTCAATAACGGCCACACCACTGAAATTTGGATCAGGAATCTTTGCAGCAATATCGATTGATGACTTTGAGAGGTGTTCTGTTATATTTATCAGCTGGAAAAGATGACATCACGTCAGGGACGGGAACTACAGGGAGCAGAGGGGTCGTCGCCCCCAGCGACAAAGGGTTGGGGTACCACCCTCCAACAAAAGTATTGTGATATCTCAAATATATTTCCAGTGTTGTGGCTTGCAACCCCAAAGTAAAACTTGAAACGTAACGTGCGCTCTTCCATCTGAGTCCTCAATAGTAACTCAGCGTCTCATCGTTATGAGCTCGATTTTCGTCTGGAGCTTCGAAATAGTTTTGAGTGAAATAGTTCAAGGGACATCTTCAAAATGTATCTCTAATCTCAACTAACAAATTTTCTCAAGGATATCAGACAATTCTAAACTATGATTTAAATGGGGCGTTTTCGTGCGACGTCATTGCCGCCATGTTGGGTTCCTTAACTCTTCAACGCCAAGTGTCCGATACATCGAACACCTAGATCAGAAGAACAAATGAGAGAAGGAAATGAAAACACAGCGAGAAACAAAAACAGAAAAAAATTTGACATTAAAGCGATTACTAAAGAATTTTAATCATCTTGTTTTGTTTATTACAGTACACCAACATGGTCACGATTTCCTTTGTTACTTGAATCTCACGGCGATTAAGTGAAAACGCTCGATTTTGAAACATAAAACGTCTCTCACCTGTGGTAGTCCACCATTGTAAGTCACACTTGAATTTCCATCACCGAAGTACGGATACAACCCAAGCTGTGCATGGTAAAATACGGTCACAACTTCACCGTCCCACGTCTGGTTTGTGTTCGTTAAAATTCCAAACTTCTCCAACTCAATTTTCACACTGAAATTAACGTGGCATCCTTCGGTAGGTGAATTCCACAGCACCACAAACGGTTTATCAAAATGGGAGAACTTTTCACATCGACAGAACGCCGACTCCAGTTCCAATGATTGAACACGAAAGCTAAAAACAAAAGCTACGAAAATTAAAGTTAAGGCTACGTTTAGTTTCCTCTTCGGTGGAGAACTTGGATAGTTACTCTGGACTACGGCTTCTTCATTTCGTGTCATTTTTTGACTTTTTTGTTCTTCATTTTAGAGGAAAAGTTTCAACTCAAGCCGGTAACTAAAAGTCAGGCATCTAAAATAATCTGGTGATGTTATTTCTGAAATCACTCATGCAATAATTGCCGATAAATATTTAACATTTCGTGTTCACTAGCCTGATGAATTCTGGCTGATGTTACTAAACGTAGTATAAATACATCTAAAGATATTAGAAAAGTTAATCACCGAACTCAGGACAAACAAATTTGACCTTGTGTAGTTCTTCCAGAAATTCACAGTCTTCCTCAGAAGAGCGTAATGAGAAAAAAAAACGTGACAGTCTTACTCTAAAAGTCCCCGTAAATCAACTGAACAGTGAGGTAAACTAACTAATCGATCGCGACGAGATACGAAGAACGTTGAGTGTTACCCAGCAATTGGGACCCCTAGCTTTCTGGACAAAGAATGTGAACGACGACAGGGCTACAACGAAGCAAAAGTGGAAAACCACGAAAGAAGAACAATCCTCTCATATCCACGTCCTTATTGAGAGTGAACGGTGCTTAAGATGTAATTTAGGGGCTGAACTTCGTGCCTTATGTGATATGTTTTGGCGCATAGTTGCGCGCCCGCAGTCCAGTATAAGCAGGACCATCAAGTGGTTTAATTCCAACAGTGTATTCAAAATATAACAGTGGAGATTTATGAAAATTCCAGAATTTCGTGGGGAAACACAAACCTGTAAAGATGTACTTTCGTTACCAGACCATGGAGCAATATATGAGACGGTGCACAAGAGTAGTCGTTTTTTTAGATTTGATGAGTTCTTTCCTTTGACTGTCGTTTACTTTCACAAATTGTTCTTTTCAGATCTTAGGAACAAATAAACTGAATTTAAAGAACTGAAAGTGACTTTATTTTTAAATCACTCTTCATTGATACGGTTATGACAGTGAAGTGTCAAACAATATAACTCGTCTGTCTAATGTCATAAACCACGCTACTGACACGCTGAGAAACATGTGAATAAATTGTTCGGAAATGAGCCCTTTGAAAATGAACAGATTCCTTTGTATGCGTGGTCTCAGTTTGATTACCCAGCAACAAAGTGTTGCCATTACCGGTTTGAACAAAAGGAAACTGAAGTGGCGTTAACACCGAATTGAAGTGATGAATGACGAACAGTACAGGTCTCTGCATAGAAAAATAGGCGAGTAGGTGCTGGCGTATCTAGCTCATGCTGTGAACATAGGTTCAAATGATTTTCACACGTTAATTTAGCATAAACCAAATGCGGAAATTTCGAAACTGGAAGTGGACGTAAGAAAATAGGGTACAGGATTTTTGCAAGGGAGTCTGAGATATTACACAAAGTCACATAAAAACCAAAACTGAAACCACATCTCGCCTAAGACATATTACAGTCTAAATTCATCAGTTACAGTTCATGGCCTAGCTTTATCACAATTAATTTCATGGATGGGATATGTGCTCGGAATTTTTCCACGAAATACCCCTTCTGAACTTCGAAAACAAATCGAACAAGTTGTCATCAGCAAAAGAATAACAATTGTCATGAAGAAGTGTGTAACTCGAGGACTTAAACAGTGAATTCGTTGCACGAAGTAAACCGAAACTTCAGTAACTGAAAGATGAAGCTGAACTAAAGTGTACAACCTGTAAAACATTTGATGATAATCTTCGTCGACCGGGCTATGCAATGACTTCTAAAATTAAATTCCTCCGCAAGAGCACTTGAAGGCGATTGACATTAAGTGTCAAGCTTATCAGCGGCATATCTACTAGGCAGAGAAATAGGGATTGCACAATGAAGGTCGATGCAGCTCTGGAAAACAAGGAGCGAGAAGACTGGCAGGTGCTGTTCAGGCGTGTAGGCGCCTTTTGGCGGAGGGTGTGTAGATTATTACCCATATCTCAGGAATTTTACGGCTTTCTGGTGCTTTTTTTGACGTTTCTGGTAGCAGCGGGGGGTTAACCCTTGACACCCCATCTTCGTTTAATATGCCTCTGGATCTGTTTATAGGAGCCAGAAAGACTCGTTTTATCGCGATCTTATCACTGGGCTGTATAATGCACCCAAATGAAATTGAAGAGCAGAATTGGTTTAGTTCGCCTGCAGGAAAAGTCCAACGTTTATTTAAATTGTCTTTTGCGGCCATAGAAAGGTTTTCGTGACATAAGTCGGCCTGCCTTTTTTAATCTTAATAATCTGAAAAGTCAAGATCTGGTTAATTAAAATCGAGTCATGTGATCATGGCAATGTCGGAATGTGGGAAATGATGACATAAGAGCTCAGAGCTACGGGAAATGAAGCTAGCTAGACTGCTTGCCGTTTTCTCGAATGGAAAAATCGAGCTTAGCTTCACTGAGCGTCAGCTTGATTTTCACGGTCCGCCGAAAGACACCAGGAGATTCATATAAGTTTTTAGTCTTCAGGTTTGGGAAAGATTCGTTGACAACTTTTGGTTGAGGATGCGGGATCAATCCATGTCTTAATAATAACAATAACAATAATAATAATAATAATAATAATAATAATAATTTATTTCTCTATTTCTGTTAATATACAAGTTAAACTATATTAAA
>JBAHVQ010000539.1:225245-258616 GCA_036872915.1 Nanipora kamurai | reverse complement strand
AACCTATTTGTTAAAACTAACATTGCACAATTTTAAAACAATTCAAAATATTTATCTAAAAAAATGTATATAATAGTAAGACTGATGAGATAATAATAATAATAATAATGATAATAATAATAATAATAATGATAATGACAATGATAATGATAATAATACTGTTTACTAACAACTCTTTTACATGCCAAATTGGAAAGCCCCCGGCCCTGATTTAGTGCAGGGATTTTGGTTGAAGAATTTCAGAAGTATGCATGAAAGATATATAAATGAGAATAATAATAATAATATTATGACAGGTTAACTTGGTCAGCGCTGCTATCAATCAAGGACCTGTGTACATTAAACCTATTATAAAAACATTAAAAAGGAGAGAATTAAGTTCTTTACAAGAAAAAGACAAGACAATTTTAGACATTATAAGGAGAATTATTATTAATAGTTATGATTAATCATTATTATTAATTATTCTTGAGCTCAGAAATCGTTTTTTTCGATAACACGAGCTTTACGAACGGTTACACATTGTCTACAGTAAGACTAGTAACGCTAGTCGACAGATAATATATCCGTATTTTGAATATTTTTTTATACGAGTATGTTGTTGATCGACATTTTTAATCCTGAATTGCATGTAACTAACCCTTTAATCTGCAGATTTTCAGTAGGTCTTCAAATAACGAATAAAATCATCTGGCGTTAGCCAGAGTAAAGTTAATAAGTTGCTAAATGACAACAGTGTTGGGTAAAGAGGTAATTTTAGCCTAATAATTTCTCACTTGTAAAATGTCTATGTAGTAATTTTAATATTAAAATATTGTACTTAACGTAGGTTAATTTTATCTTTTCTAATCTTCACCCAGCCATATGAAAAACCGTTTCACTTTCAAATTATTGATTAGGTTTCGAGTGAAAAATACAAATAAATATTGATATTTAATTTAATTCTTGCCTGGTACACACTAGGTTCATCAACTGCCGTGATCACTTACTTTTACTGTCGTTCCTTAACTCCTTCGCCGCCACGGGGAACTTTTATTATTTTACCCTGGCTAACGCCAGACGATTTTACTCGTCAACGGAAGAAATGTGGCAGAGAAGGGGTTAATTTATGTTTACGAAAATTTACGGACGGTTCGTCCCACATTCCATTCAAATGACCATTTTCCGCTGTACATTCCTTCGGTAGTCCATCAGGTAGTCATAACGGCTACTGTCTGGTAAAAACAGGTCAGCGATCGAACAGTCACAGCCACATCTGATGTTTACGATCGGGACTTTCTATTGAGACAAGCGCGATCATTCGATTAGAAACAGGTTACAATCTAGCAACCAGAACGGCTGAAGATGCCAGGCTGAAATCATGGCAACAGTTCTATCAAAGAACTTCGCGTGGTGACCAAATTCTTGCTTCGTCATGAACACCCAGTGCTAGGGAAATACGCACATATATTAATTTGTGTTGATACAACCACTTATGTTGCATAGAGTGTGTGCTTCCTCACATTTTCACATCAAGTATTATTCTTTGGGGTACTTTCCTGGCTAGTTGGAGGTAAATTCCGGATGGAATGGGATACTTCTAAAAAAAGTTAGAGCAACCAATTCGTCTTGAAGAATGTGGTGAAGTGGTTTTTAAGTGCCACGCTTTCTCTGTCCTCTTTTGCTACTTGATGGGGGCGTCCGGCAGTCGAGAGTTCAACAGTTTAAGCAAAAAATATTCACACTTATTCAAATTCGTACGGCATATGATTTTTATCTTTCAGATTGTTTAATCTGTTTTTAAAAACGTAAATATCTTGAGCCAAGAAGTATCAGTAAGAATTTGTAGTTGATCACCCTGATAGTTGTAGTCTGGGGAAAAAGAGTGTTGTACATGGTAACTGACTTTTGGATGGCCTGATCACCGCCGGCTGAACCATCGGAGCTTTATTCACTGACGACATGCTTTCTCAAGACTACAACAATCTGGAGACCAACTGCCAACTGAGTTTTTACAAGGCCGAAGCCAGACTTTAGAAACAGTGGGGGCCAAAATTGGTCTTACTGGACGAAACATGCTAAACCTGAGTCAGATAAATCACGATAAATAAGATTAGCCAACTTACTCGAGAATTTTTGGGTTTCAATGTTTTTCGATTATATGTCAATTTTAACTTGATGTAAAATAATTATATTTCTTAGACCAAAGGTGGTTTATTAAATTAAAACATAAATACTATAGGTAATATGGGTAAATACTATAGAATAGTGCTACGTGAATCCATTAGCCGAATATCAGGGGAGACAACCGCTTTCTCACGCTATCTACGGCTATGTTTTAAACTTAAATTATTGATTACGCTCGGCCTTTATCGCAGTAGTTCTAGCGACACACTATCGCGCTGACCACAAAGTGTGAATAACTTAGGGACGATTTTCATGCTGGCGGTTTTAGTCATCAAAGTGGAGATAGACCTCTAGATTGGACCCCCAGAATGATTTGTGCATTCGTACGATCACCCCAACGGTTTTTCTATTGCATTGTGCCGGTCGTAGATTCCCAGCATGCCTGGTTTTATCTCGTTCGCTGATCTTCGTTGGGCGGTCGCGTCGCATCTTAAGTTGGGTCTACACACTGCGATTAATCGGGCCGATTTCTGACTTCAGTGCATGTTAAGTTGAGAAGCAGTCAACAGAATGCTCCTTGAACTCAAATGAGCCTGCTTTTTGTTAATTACCATGCACCTAAACCAGAAATTGGCCCGATTTATCGTAGTGTGTAAACGTACTCTTAGACAGCGGACTGCTATTGTACGATGTTGTCAACGTCGGCCTGAGCTTTTACGATTTGGCTCAGAACCTTTTTTCCAGGGGTTGGAGCTTGGCCAACATTCGCATATCTTCTGTCAGCTCTTGGACTATTCGAAATTTCTTTCGTATTATTTTTACTGAAGAAATTATTTGGCTAAGGATTTTTGATACCTCTCTCCCAGGTGTCTCTGTCACTTTTTTTTCCAGGCGAGAAAACAAAGTTTTGGCAATCAGTCAAATAGCAAACCATTATGATGTGCGGCGAGCAACAAACAGATCGTGATGCTTTCCGACGAGGTTTGTGATGCACACAATCTCTAACTGTGCAATTGTTCTTCACAGCGGCACGCAATGATGGAAGACAGCCAGCACAGCTGTATATACGCCTGTTTTAAAAACGGGGATTGGAGATTTTAATAAACTTTTAAACGAACAAGTTTGAAAGTGGCCGAAACAAGCGACTAGCGTGTTTAAATAGAATGTTCGGTCAATCTTTACGCAAAAAAATCCAGGCCATGCTGTTAAAGTACAACTAACGTGAACAATTGGTCGCGCGTTCAACAGATACACAGTTTTTGATCGGACGATGATGACTTTCTACGCCTGAAAAACCTTGATTCTTTTTTAGGTATGTATTTATCAAAAATCAAGGTTGTACTTCTTAGCTCAATTATCAAAATATCATTTCATTTTCATTTTCTTTATTGGTTTTTTGTCCAGATTGCGGGAGGTTACAGATCTCCAGGAGATAAAATCAATATTCTTCAAAGTAAGAAGCCACTTTTAAATGTCAAAACTTGATCTGAATCAAGTTTTTGCAACGTATTCTTTACGTCAAAAAGAACGTTTCCAACTTTTGTGTAAAAGACGGTCGAGCAAAGTGTAATTGTATTCGGTAGCTGTTTACGAAAAATTCCCCGCTGCTAATAACATAGGCAAGGTCGGAAGTACGGATTATTGCGCTTGAAAGGCACCTCTCGAATACAATCGTAAAATATTGACTGATTTTACTCAATAGTTAACTTGTCATTCATTGTCCAATCGCATCAACAAACAAAGGTCATATGATCACGCTTAGATTAAAAAAATTATTCCGGAAGGCGGCGTTTGGTTGTCCCGACGAAAATCTGTATTAACATACAACAAACCTCGCGACGACAAGGCCGAGCCACGTCAAGATGAGGACACGAACATCGAGCAGAAATTACTACGAAGTACTTCCATGACAAAACGATGGAGAAAAATGAAAGGATAATAGGTGAGTTTAGGTTCGTGTGTTAGCACTTGAACAGAACGAGATAGCGTCTCGTTTGAACGCTCTGTTGTGGTTAAAACGCGATTGTTTATCTGATCCCCAGTGTTACACAAAGTTCGATATTCTTTAAGCCGATGTTTCGTGTTTGATTCTAAGTGATACGTCCAATGACGCTTTGCTATTTCAAACAAGTCGCTGGCCACACTTCAAGTCATGTCGTCGTGTGAATTAGATTATTTTTACATTGTTTTCTAGCCATTACGCGTATCCTACCCGGACTCCAAGCCTTTCTCGGTGAGATTTTGGCCGAGGAATCGCTTAGCGTCGAGGCTGAACGTCAAAGGTTGGAGTTCGTCAAAGAACTTGAGGAGCTCAACAAACCACCCGGCCTACCTCCAAGACCAGCGAATTTGAAGTCACAGAGCCGAGCATCAGTTGAATCGGTTGAAAGCATCGAGGATGAGAACGACTTTGCGTCTGTACAAAGAAAGTTGTCGAACATATTCTATTTACGGCGGGATTTCGAAGAACTGAAAGAACATTTTGTGAACGGAACAACGGAAGAAGGAAGCACCAAGAATACATCGAGAAAGGTAAGAAGATTATTTCGAAATTTGAAGCCGTGAAAGGGGAAGAATGTACCGCATTTTTGTAGCATAGAGTCACTGTCCGATGCGGATTATTTGAAATTGGTTCAATATTTTTTAACTCTTGCATTGTGACAGCCGTTAGAGATTACACACTATATTGACAATGTGGGAAAGGCGAGAAAAGTTTGCATGATATATTTATTCCTTTCAAAAAAATCAGGACTTCGGCATTAACCGCTGTCAGCAGTTTTGAATATTTGGCTTTATCGACCTTCCATTAATTGAATTACCTTTGGTTGTCCAATGCAGCCAGCTCGTTCGTTCCTGTCTTTTCAGATTTCCTGAAAATAAAAACATCCCCGTTTTTCGCGGTACCACGGAAGGGTTGAAATAGAGCTACTCTCGAAGTATGTTAATTTTGGCTTGTCAATTTCATTCGGAAGCCATGTTAAATTGAGTGTGTGAATTCTGAAGAAGATTATTTTATAATGAATGACAAACGTTTGCTGTGGATTTACTGAATCCAATATTTGATGGCCATTTTAGACTCTTAACGCGATCTCCAGCGGTGTATAATAACTTCAGAGTTTTGTTTCTGAATTACCTCCCATCATCTTCTATTCACTATTGTATCTCCAGCTCAATTTTGAATTAATTAATCGTTGTGTATCATTGAGAAAGAATTCTCTTATTTATCATATTGCTTTGTCGACGTTATCTGCCCCTTCTTCAGCACTCAGACATGATCATTAAGCTAGTCTTCGGTCAGTGGACTTGTGAAAGAGATATTACGTAAGGCTGCTGTTAAGCGAGCCTTGTTTTGTCAAAAATCATTCCAATTCATAATTTCACGTGGAAGTAAATACCAGATGGTGAGACGGCAGACTGTTTAGATTTAAAAATGAAAAAGCGTCCTTGTTCTCGCAAGCTATTTGGACGTGATTCAAATTCCTAAGAGTCACCTTGAATAATTACTACGCTCATCAAGCGATATCGGGCTATAATTTGCATTGAGATACAATCTTTATAATATTGCTTAGTTTGACCAATAATGAACTGTACTTTTGACCGCTGAAGGTCGTTCGATCCTGTTCCTTTTTGTTTATTTTAACATTCGGTTTTGTGTCTGTTCACATCTGATCTTTTGTAGCTTCCTGTGTGCTATAGTTCATCCTCCGATACATTTGGTAGTTTATAAGTCCAATCTATAACGACTGCAACGGAAACATGATAGGTTTGCAACTAAACAAAAGACACTTTGCTGTACCATTATGAGTTTCATTACCTCCTAAAACAGTTGATTGTCGAGCAATCTTCTGTACCTTAACCCATTACATTAACGGTTTCTACGTCAGTCGTAGCATACAACTAAGCCACAAAGGAGACTGAGAACCAAGCATGAAATCTAAGGTAATTTATTATAAGCACTCGATGTTTTCACTGACCTGATGAACTTATATGTCAACAGGGTCCTTTTAAATGTGTTCCAGATTCACCTTTCACAGTGTTTTGATATTAAAACTGATCACTTCAAAGAGAAACTAATATAAACATATGTAAGATTTTCTAGATGAGATATATTGCCACCTGTGATATCCATAATTACCATAAAGTAAAAGAAAATAGTTCAGCAGTAGAGTTATTTCCAGAGCTATGTTTACACTGGAAAAATGTTTCTTGGTTAATATTCTTTTATGTTCTTATGGGAGTGAGAGCAATATGAATTGAAGTATATGGTGTATACATGGACCAAGTTAAAGCCATCATTCTACCCCCCAAATTTGTGGTCTAGATTGTCAGGTGTTTTTCATTGATTAACGTTGGAAAACAAAGTTTCACATGAATTACACTTTCATGAATTATTAAACAAGTTAGTGAGAGTTTGTTGCCACAGGCAAATTGCTTGTGTGTAATTACAGTGTAGCTAGTGGATGGGAGGATTTGTTTTCTGTAAATCAAACCAGTAAATTTCCAGTTACTTTGAAATACCTGTCTTGTGCCCGTGTTAAAACATGAATTACTATAACTGCAATATTCCTCGAAATGTTACGGGTCTGATTTGGAGTAGAAATTTAGGTAATTGAATGAGTGGAATATTAAAAATCTGCATACAAAGCAGGTACTGACATGTCATTATTTGTCAAAGTTTTCCATCAAATGCTTCACTCGCCTTAAAGTTATTTTTGATGGAAACAGCATTTATAACCATTGTTTTGGTAATTATTGGATACTCATTATTTGAATATGTTTTAAGCAACATCTCTTCATGGTTTGGGATCTTTCAGTGAGTTGTTTCCCTGAAGTTTGGTTCACAGCATGTCTGTCTTGAGAGATAATCAAATTTATTCAGCTGTAACAATGAACTTTATCATTATGTTTCCAAATTAATTTACCTTTGTCATTCTTGTTAAATTATTCAATTTAGTCTGATATACTGTAAATGTGTAAAACTGGAACCATACGAATGAATGTAAATAATGTGACCTACCTGGGTACTTGGTGGATAGAAGTATACATCTTGTGAGATAATAGGTGAAATAGAGAAGCCAAACAATAGTTTTTGTTCTCTTTATGTACAACCAACAATTTTGTAACTGAGATGACTAAACAAAAATTCAATTAAGTAATGGTAATTAATTAAGTATACAATGACAAGTCAGTCCTGTACCTTTGAACTCCATTCACATTGGATTGAGGTTCTGTGTACAAATTTCTCATAAAGCACAGGATAAAACCTTCTTGTCTGTACTTGCAAATTTAAACAGTTTCACTGTTGTACTTCTGTGGCTACTCTTTCCTGTGATATTTGCAGCAAAACTTAGTCTGGCACTACCAGATAACAACCTTATTTGACCTTGCACAGCTGCCAATAGTTTATTTAAGTGTTTATTTGGCATTAGAATAATTTTCTAACCATTTTCTTTATTTTTTTCATGGTACTGGTATTTGCATAGTCACTTGTTTTTATTTTGTAGAAAACAAGAGTACTGTAATAGTCAATTTGGTTTACATTCAGTTTAATGTCGTTTTTGTCAGAACAAATTTTGGTGATTGTACAATAGTATCTTGAAAAAGTATGTTTCTCTGTATGTAAATAAGCACTGGAGCCCTTGATGATATTTTTTAGCAAATTACTAGTTCATATGTTGTTATATGAGTTAGCAGTGGGTTTAAGTACTTAGGTGTGTGGTAATTAACTTTGTGAATATACTCTAACAACAAGTAGTAACTTTGTAATCACCTTAGGATTGCATGTTATCCTTCAGATAAATGAAACATGAGCTGCTTATACAGTATATGAGTAATTAAAGAATGATTGTCAGTTCAATGAAAAAGGTTTAAAAACAAGCCAGGACAAACAAACCAAACTTATATGGTGATATCATAATAAAGTTATTAGTCATAACTTCTCAGTCTTTCACTGTGTTAACATACTGTAGCCCTATGCTCAGAATCCAATGTTTTTACTCTGTATAACCTGTTATCTCAACCATAGATGACATTAAACTGATATTTTAGGTTTACCTCCTTCATTAAAGTGTAGCACAAGTTACTGTACTTTTAGTTCTCTTGGGTATTTTTTTCCCCACTGGCATGTTTTGCCTATTGGAAAAGTACCATGTGAAGATCTTGGTAAATTTACAAAGTCCATTTGAATTTTCATAGTTTCTTGTTTTTATTTCATAACTTCTGTTGTATGTGGAGTGTTGCCTTGGTTAATGAATCTAATGCACCAACAGAAATCCACAGCACGGGATACATGGTCACACAATTGTAACCATACTGTGGCTGGGTGTACACACTCTGATTAATCGGGCTGATTGCAGGCTTAGATGCATGTTACATTGAGAAGCAGTCAGCAGAATATTTCAGGACTTCGAATTTGCCTGCTTTTTATTAATTACCATGCAGCTAAACCAGAAATCAACCCAATTAATCGTAGTGTGTAAATGTACCCTGACAGGAACATAGGAAAAACTGAACAGGAACTCAGAAAATTTCCAAGTTAGTTAACGACAACTTTTCCAAACTTGCAAGCTAACAAATACTGCAGTCAAGCTTGAAATAAAAATCAGGAATATTTGACCTGAAAATTAAAAAAAAAACACTGTTTTGTCTGCAGATAAGAAGGAAACTAACAGAAATAGGAACTAGTTTCGTTAAAATGGCTTCGAGAATTTTCTTAGATAGACTAAAACTAAGCTCACGTTGTTGCTTTGAATTTGTGCCAAAAATATTTATACAGTGAATCTATCAGCACGAATATACAGCGGATCACAGTGTTGTGTACTTTTATATCGGCTTTATTATTTACTAGATAATTTGAGCTGTCAGCTTTTAAAAACCGTAGTGAGGCAGTCGTCAGTATAGCTTGTATTGTAGTTTAGATGTTAATTAGGATCTTTGGTCTGATCCATCGTTAAGCGTTTTATGATGGGAAGAGGTCATCAGAATGTTTATTGTAACGATCTAAAACCAAAGTGTAGTTGTACACTTCTTGGATATTTTTATGTAGTGCTTAATTCAAAGTAATCTCCTATCCAAGTCTCCAGTTGATCTGGTGTCACCTATTAAAGTCAGAGCAGCACCGTACATCACACCAGATAAATCTTACAACCGTTAAATTGAAATTTTACGATTCATTTTTTCGTGACTATAGTGATGCTTAAAAAGTTTGTATTGGTAATATAAACCGCAAGGACTAGTTTGATTGATTTGTCAAGGAGAGAGGAGGTGGGATATTTGCTCAGTAGCGATCTTACGACTTCTGCCTTTTATGATTGGGAACTTTTTATCAAGCTCATGGTAAATTTTCATACCACCCACATTGTGTTTAGATAAGCTTGATCAAACAAACATGGTGTGCTCTTGTCTGCCTTATACAGCCTTAGTTGCTTATATGGATAAACTGCAAATTAAGATATTCTTAAGTGAGTTAATCTTTCATCTTTTTCCTCGGCCTAAAGATTGTTTACCAAACCCTGGGATTTCTTGCGTATCGGATTCACAAGGGCAACTTCACATGTATAGAGCATTAATTTTGTCTTTAGATTGCCTGCAGATCAAGGCCTATAGGAATTAATTTGGATTGGTTGATTGTGGCAAAAGAATAACAGTAAATATTCTTGTGGTTCAGTTGATCGAATGACCAAAATCCAAGAGCTTATTCACCGAATCCTGAAGCATTCCTGGTAGCGAAGTCTCGAGACATGTCAGAACTCGAAAATTTTAGATTTCAGACTTTCCAACATCGATTCTAGGAAAGATTTCGGCAACTTGATGCCAAAACTCGTGAGAGAACAAAAAATTTTACTCAGAAAAATCTCTGAGCCCCAGACAGAATCGATTCCTTGTCCTTCTACTCTTATTACGGTCTACAGGTTATTAATGGAACCTAACTTCAATTATTTCTCTCAAGTCTGGGGTTGTCTGGGTAGCACTCTATCACAAAAACTTCAACGGCTAGAAAACAGAGCTTTCCGAGTAATAACAAGAAAAGGTCGTGAAATTCGTTCTGCAGATATGTTAAATAAATTAAACATTCAAAATCTTAGCCAACGGAGAAAGCGGAAATTGTCAGTTATGATGTACAAAGTTGATAAAAAATTAGTACCAAAGTATCATTCAGAGATTTTTACAAATGTCTACGACGTACATAATTATAATACTCGACAATCTCAATATAGTTTTAGTTTACCAAAGCCAATTAAAAACCCCACCAACCCCCTTCAATTTAAATTCCGGAAACATTTCAGTCAGGACAAAAGCTAATCAAAAATTTTGTCTAGGTGCATGGGATAAGTTTATTTATACTAGATTATCCTATCAGATAGCTGAACCGTTCTCCGTAAAGGTTCAGTAAGGGCGACTACTTACTACTGGAGGAAACAGAGTACAAGCAGAAAACCTGCGAAGTATGGTGGAGTCAAACTGGACAACACACTTCTCACATGACCACGGCAACATTAATCAGAAAACTGAGACGTAATCAAACCCTAGTCACAGACATGAGAGACACGTACACTACTATACTTAATGCTGAACACGAACTTGGTTCATGTGGGAGGTTGGTAAATATCAGACGACTGGTGGACGTTCGTCAAGCTCGTTATCTCAAAAAACGATCTCTGAGTCCTAGACGGGAATACGTATACTACTATTGAGCCATTTGTACCCATTTAGCTGCTTCAAACACCAATTATTATCTGTTTACTGTAGACTCCTGCCAAGAGTGGTAAAAAGAAGCAGGCTGAGACTGGCATTTATGAACCACTGCAAGAAAAGGCCTCGGTGGAAGATATTGACAGTGGGATACTCAGCGAGGAGGAAGGCTTACGTGCAAATCGTTCATTATCTTTAGCCCGTGGGACGCACATCAGAACGTCATTGAGCAGAGCAAAATGGTAAGCAAAGAACTAGAAATTTATCGACTTTCTATGCTTCGAATTTTTTTTAGAAGTAGTAATTAGTGAGATTGTTTATATCCATTTTGAGTAAACCTAGCGCACATTCTTTGGCCATATTCTTTAGCATTACCTACATCAAATTCGGATCGCGAGTTCGATTCCCAGCCATAGGCCCAAGAGTTGCATTTATATGGTTTTCAAATGTACGATTCTGAGACTGAAATTACTAAAGCTTAATATAACGAGGTAAAACACAGGCTTGAACTCGAGTGGACATGTAGCTTAATATAGTAATTCTATTTCAAAATCATCTTCAGGGTAATATGAAACGATAAATTCACAATTAACCAAATGAATTCATCGTTACTGTAGTAACCCGATCTGTTTCAAATTTTTAGGTTTGCTAAGAAAGAAAAATCAATCATCCACGATGTTTACGTGTCAGATTTACAACTTCCTACGATATCCGGGCATTTAATGGAAGTACGCACGAACAAACGAAGATGGTGTGTTTTAAAAGACCAACACCTGTACATATTTAAGAATCAAGAAGAACCTGCACATTTTGTGATTGACTTACCAGGTTGTGATATATCTACCGTACCGAAAGCGGACAGATCTAAAGTAAGTTACTGTTTTAAGATCACACAGGATGGCGTCGCTGCTGTCATACTTGGCATTGAAGAAGAAAAGGATTTATCAGCATGGATGAACGCCCTGATAACGGCTTCTGTTGCAAAGAATCCGCTGAGTCCTCCACAGAAGCAAAGCAAGACATTACCACGTGGGATGAATACAGCTCGGTTAAAAGATGATTACCTAAATGACGAACAGCCAGAAGGTCGAAGACATACGTTGGGTTCATATTCGGGATGTAGATCAGGAGAATTTGGAACAGATAATTATGTTGAAACTTACGAGAAACCCACGGATGTTATGGTAAGTGAACACTCAGAATCTAATGTAGGAAACATGCTGAAACATTTCAGATTTTTAAGAAATAGTAACGAGCTTCAAGCTGGCTTTGCCCTGTACGATTTACCTGCGTTGTATCTTGTTGTGTACGACGATATAATAGAGATACGATTAGCAAAAGTTCCCTGTGAATTTATCGTATCTTAGATTATATTCTCTTATCGTTGCGTTTTAGAAATGTTTATGTGTACTCTTAAAATACAATGACTTTGCAACGGTAAAAGCAGAAATATAACTAAAAAATTGTCTTTAGTTTCCTCAGTGTATTTTGTCGTGTCACAGAAACCGTGGCTTGTGGTAGACAAATTGCTGGATCGCCGACATTCGCATGTAATTGTAACTTTTCTGTATAAGGGAGAAGGATTGTCAAAGAAGTCAACGGCATGACCTAATCGTACGTGTGGTCATAATCAACAGAGAAAATATCTTAAGAAATCGCAAAAGATCGTAACGTGTGATGGGGTTTGTATTTGTGGCGACAGGGTTTTGTGTGAATGTAAACTTTACAGTAACACAAAGTCTTGTGTTATAGTATCACAGCAAACTGGTGCTCAAGCAGCGTTAGGCCGTTGTTAGATTCTAAGATGAATACAATTGTGAGATTTTACCAGAGAAAACATACATTTTGGTAATTCTATCTTTTGAATGCAATCTATAGATATTTTTTTAAACAAAAAACGATGTGTCTACTTTTCATGGTGTTTCCTTAGGTTGAGGCGCATCTGTTTCATTTTATGTAGATGTATTTTATAAACCCTTGCCCTTGTTTCTTATTTAAGGGTTTAGCATTTTCCCTGGACACTGAGAACTATAATCCACCTCTTCCACCCCTCCCTGGGGAACTAAAAGAGGAACTAGGAGTAAAGAACGGACATATGTGTGCTCGTCCAAAATCGAAGTATTCAGGAATTTACGAGGAAGTGGGTGAAGATTTTCTACTAAATTTCGAAAATAATCACAAGAATAATGAAAGTGTCTTCAACGGCATTATATCAGACAATGACCACGACGTGAGCAACTCAGATCACATCAACGGCAGCATTGACAGTACTTTCGTGGAGGTTGGCGAAACATTAACGAATACCAGCACACTAAATGGTCAGCGAAATTATCTCGAGGGTGCAACGAGTGACAGTGAATATTCTTCGGAGGAGGACGACCAATTGTCGGAGATGAAGAGTGACAAACAAAACGAGAGATTGTTTCATGATCGTTGGGCCGTCCACAGCGGAGTTCTTCAACAGAAGAGGCCAGGTGGATGGAACAGACGTTATTGTAAAATTGTGGATAACTGTTTGAAAGGTTTTAGGTGAGTGAAACAAATTTTAGTATTTTTCACATAAACTATACTTGTTTTTTTCGTAATTCATGTGAGTTTATTTTTAGGTCAGGTTTATTTTTGATGTCAACCTTGATTGTAATACGAGTAAGGAAACTCTAATGGAAGCTGTATAATTTAGTCGAGTTACATGTTGCAACTGCGTCGAATGTTCAAAAATACCAGTTAGATCGAATAAATTCGACGGTTTAGCGTCTGTCTTAGAAACATCTCTCTATCAATGATGTTAGTTCCTACTCCGAGTGACGAACCATACCGGACAAGTAGAGAATACTCTACTTGGCCCGGCAGCGTTAGAGTAGAGTTTTCTCTACTTCTCCGGTATGGTTCGTCACTCGGGGTAACATCTAACATCATTTTTCTCTACCCGAGTTCGTACTTCTACTTACGCTGTCTCTCTATCAAGCACTTCTCTTTTTCTTAAAAATTTGATTAGCTTTATAAATAGTATTTAAGCACAGTAAAGTATCTCAAGCAACTCACAACCATTTTCAGTCGATTTGTATGCCGTGTATCTGCGGTCATTCTCATTTTTAAAACCGTATTTCTGAGATTCCTGTTATTCGTAAACCATATTTCTAGGAACCCTGACGACTTAACACCGGTGTTGGAACTCAATTTAAGTGGTTGTAACGTGAGGTCTGCGGAGGCAGAAGGCAGAAGGAAGTTTATATTCCAGCTAAACACCGCCGAAAGTGAATCTTTGTATTTTAATACCGATACCAAAGAGTCATTGGAGCGATGGGTCGAAGTGGTCTCTGTCGCTGCCACGTCACGGCTAGAAAATTCTACAACCTTATCAGAGGAGGAGCTTGAAAAAATTGATGAGGTAAGTTATAAAAATATTTTGAATGTTGCATTATGGAGCTGATATACAAATTTCATCAGAAACATTTAAAAAAGTTAGGCACAAAAAGTTTACACGACAAGTTGACGTCTTCTTGATCAAAGCGTATGAAGGTTTGATGATTTTAACTAACTTCTTTCACATGATAATGATATCAGGATAACGTACAAATGTCGTGTATACTTTTTATCACTAACTTTTCTAATTAAATTTTGTATTACAAGTGTCAATTGCAACAGATTTAAGAAAACATTTAGTGAGCGTTCCGCTGCCTATTGTTTTTTACGTGCTGTGGCATGTTCTACTGCGTTGCCGTTTTTGTGTTGCTCTACGCTACATTGCATTCGGTTTCTTATGCCGTGTAGCATTGTGGCGCGTCGCGTTGCATTCAGTTGTATTAAAATTGTGTCAAAATATGTAAAATAAATTGCGTTGCTTATGCCATGCGTCGTGTTATATTGATTTATGTTACGTTGTATCTGGTTGTTTTGCTTTGAATTGCCGTGCATTGCATGAAGTTACGTTGTGTTACATTGTATTGTGTTGCGTTGCGTTCTGCTGCATTGCATTCCGTTGTGTTGTGTTATACTAAAACCCGTGTATGACAGTCTCACCTGTTTCGATTCTTACTTACAGCTTCTTTTCGTTGCACAATTCTGTATATTTTTTTTTTCACCTTCTTATAGAATTCATATGACCACCATAACTCACGTGACAGCGTACCCTCGCCAGTTCCCGAAAGGGTAGAGTCTCTCAGGAGATCGCGCATCATTATGGGTTTAGAAAATGGTGTTGGCGACATGATTGATTCTGAGAAGGAAGGAAAGAGGTAAATAAGTTCTACTTTGTGTAACTCTTTGCACTACAGCATTTAGAAGTTTGTATTTTGATGGCAACTGATGTTAAAATAGCTGTTCATATGCCCACTTCAGTCGCCTTCCTTCCTATTACTCTACCACTCTCCGTCCCTCTCTCCCTCTCCTCCTTCCTCTCCCCCTCTCCCCTCTCCTCCTTCCTCTCCCCCTCTCCTCCCTCCTCTCCCCCTCTACTCCATCCTCTCTCCCTGTTCTCCTTCCTTTCTCCCTCTCCTCCCTCCTCTCTCCCATCTCCCTCTCCTCCTTCCTTATTCCCTCTCCTCCTTCCTCTCTCCCTCTCCCCTTCCTCTCTCCCCTCCCCCTCCTCTCTCCCTCTCCTCCTTGCTCTGTTCTTTCTTTTTTTTCTTTCACTCTCGCCTCCGCCAGTCCAGTGTGGTGAGAAACTTACAATGATAACCAATACAGGAACGTTTCAGTTAAGGTTAAAGGATTTTGCCATGTTGAACAAAACCTCATTATTACAACCAAATATGGTGAATTAATACAAGTGAGATCTTCACGTAGTTATCAGTTTTCGAAAAAACTGGAGTGATTTTTTTTGACCGGAGCGGATTGCGAGTGTCCTTAGGTACCAGCTCCAGTGGACATTAGCCAGAACTGATGTCAACAAGCTGCGAAAAATTGCCGAGAATGAACGCTATCGTAACCATTAATTAATACATTTTCTTTCGTTGCTATTTTTAGGGATGGTGAGAAGCCCCAAACATCGTCAAGCATGGAGGTGAGCCGGGAACGTTGGAATTCATATCCCACCTTGAAAAAGCAGTGTGAAAACCTAACGAAACGAACTCGTTCAGGTAAGCAAAGGTTTTCATTTGAAGTTGGTTTAAAGAACGTCATTTCTGTATCTCATTTATCATTCGTGAGCAAATGCAAGCAAGGAAAGAGCTGGGTAGGAGGTCGGAGCAGACGCTAGGTTGATAAGTTCATAGTGTCATATCTCTTGTAAATATACTCACAACATACAGTTACTTTCTCTCCTGAAAAACTCCATTGCGGATTTTTAAACTCTTTATGTCATTGTTATTAGAGGGAAATGTGAAAACAGAAGTCACAGAAAAGTCACAGGTATCTATTTTTATTATTCACCAGTCGCCCTAGCTCTCTTCATCTTACAATTATATAAACAATTGAAGTGCTTTTAAATACGCATGTCCCTCAAGCTTATAAACTCAGAAACGTTTTCCCTGCCTTTCAGTATTGGCTCAAAACGATCACTTAATTGGATTCAATTGACGTGTTGAGGCTGCAGTCAGCAGTACACATGTCACACATGAACCGGAACAATGAGTCCCCTTTCGCTGTACCATCTGAGTTCATGTAGCTCAATGGTTAGAGCATCCTACCGGCGATTAGAAGGTTACGGATTCGATTCCTGTAGGGGAACACTATTCTGCGTTTATAAGACAGAAATATGTGTTCTTATATTTGTATGTTTTCTGATGTAATGTACAATTTTCCAGGAAATTGTGAATGAGGACGTGTGGGAAAGACGAGATGATATCCGAGCATACCGCACCACGCATCGAACAAGAAGTAAAGAAAATATGGCGAAGTCATTACTCACCGAAGATTCATCCAAAAACGAAAGCACTCACAATCTGAACGTTTCCACGAAACATCCGACGGCACCTCAACAGGCATCGTGTATTTCTTATAAAGATAAATACACTGACCAACTGAAGAAACATTTAGATACGAAAGGACAATACGGTGCATACATCTTAGAACTCCGTCTAAAACCAGACAGCACAAGCCTGACACGGCGTTGGGCCGTCGTGCAGAACGGCTTTCTGAGAATTTACGAGAATTATGGTTGTGCTGCCCCTTTTCTGAGAATCTCTTTGGCGGAAGCTTCTCTGAGAGACTTCAGCAATTTGGAGAAGTCGCGTTTTTGTTTCATGTTGGAATATGGAGCTGGTCAGTCAATATTGTTCCAGACCAACACCAACGAAGAACTCCAGCGATGGATAACTGTTATTAATTTCTCCATTTCCAACCATACAAATCTTTTTGGCTCAGGGATTGATCTTTGGCCAAAACAGAGGATAGTGGGGAACTCAGCTGAAGATTTAACGACTTCCAACGGACATGCTGATGAACAGCAAATAGTATCCGAGCCCACAGATAATGTTGATGGGCCGGAAGTAATTTCTCCTGGAACCGCGAGTGACGTATTTGAGCCGGAAGTGACGTCGTCACCGATTGTAAATGGCATCGAGGGGCCCAGGATTTGTAACTGTGATTACGAAGACAAGGTGAACGTCAGCTGCACTCCCACTGTAGTGAAGGAAGTCCTTCACCACAAATCGTACAATATGGACAGTTGTAACTGTCAGGAATATGATAATGTTATTTCTAGAAATTCAAATGAATCTTTTGTTTATCGGTCGTCCCTTATGGAGATGGTCAGACATCGCGGATACCTGCGTGTATCTTGCGGGACCAATCCACCTGTGTTGCAGTTTTGTGAGCTCAAGGGAAGCTTGTTTAGTGTTTACCAAAACGAAAAATCAGAGAAACCCAAACAAGTTTTTAATTTACTCTACGAGAAGTATCGAAAGAGCGCGAATGGATCTCTTTCTTTTACACTGGACAGCGACCGTGATGGAAAATTCGAGTTTGGATGTGAGACGGAGGAAAACTTGGAAACCTGGAAACGAGCTTTAGGTAGCGTCGCTTTACAGGAAGCGGGTAGTTCCGAGCGCTTAACGCAAATTAACGATGGCAGTAAGTGTGCAAGTGATTCTCCGACAACCAGGAAACGGAGTTCTTTGAGACTGAGCTATATCGAGGAGGAGGCGACCCGTCACGAAGAAATCATACAAAGCTTGAACGAAGAGCTTGAAAAAGCTGAATTAAATTTCGGTGTTGGTGATTATAGTTGCTATGTCTATGAGGTTCGAGATTCTTCAGGCAATAAAACAATTATTCGACGTTGGTGTGTCGTGAAAGAAGATGTTATTCAAGTTTTTGATCGAGAAACATCAAGAGAGGCTGTAACCGAAATGTATCCGAGCGAATTCCGGTTGAAAGACGTCGAGAACCCTCGTGATTGTCCATTCGCTTTTATACTCGAACCCGTTGATGTCAAGCAGTCCGAGGAAATTCTCGTAATTCAGGCTTCTAATGCGAAAGATTTTCGAGAACTGGTTGGACGTATCAAGAAAATTGAAGAGAATGTTTCCAAAGGTAAATTCGTTTCGTGGGAAAGTGAGAATGATGTCCAATTAATAAAGAAAAACTCACTGAAAGGATTTAACCCTTTGAGTCTCTCGAAAAATGACAATTCACTCCGAAAGGAGGTTAAACGTATTTTCTCATTAGCAAGAAAATCCTCAAAAGGCGATCTAACAAAAGACAGTACACCCCCCGGTAATGGCACGTGGCCAAAGGTCATCCGACGAGAAAAAAAGTCGAGCCGTCGCGCGATGAGCGACACAAGCGCGGGACGACCCGTCACGCGTTCTCTCATTGAAAGCTCGCGAGAGAAGCTCGAGAATCGGAAATCCGCAGGTTGTTTGTATGATTCGGAAGGAAAGTTTAGTGGTTATCTGACGGAGATACGCCTTAATGAACTTTGTCGAAGTGAAGTGAGGAAATGGTGTGTGGTTCAAAATAGACAGTTTTATGTTTATGATGACAGGAATACAAGACCTCCTTCGACCGTGATTGCCCTGGAAGATGTTGTATTGGTCGATTTAAGACATGTACATCCGAACAGTTTTGAGTTTCGAGTCAATAATGGCGTGATCGAGTCTCATTTGTATAGGGCTGCAAGCGACTTTGACAAATGGCTTACGGTACTTGCCGTGGCGATAGATATCTCGCGCACAAAACGCGCTCAGAACTCCGTAGATGGAAGTTCTGAGAGAGTGGAATCGAGTGAAAAAAGAAGAGACTCGAAGAAAGGTAATTTGCGTTAATGCCAGTTACTTGGTATTTCATTCAACATGGTGATTGACTAAAAACGGTATCTGTATTTTTATGGGTAAAGCGACAAAAGCAATATTTTAAATGAATAAGATTTATCTGTTAAATAATAAATTATATTAATGAATGAATTCTGTGTTTAATTATGTGATCAATATGATTGATTGATTAATGTAAAAATTGGTTGACTTTTAAAGAGTATTCATTTATAGTTATCTGTTCGTAACATTGTTTAATGAATCTCAAGAATTAGTTCTCAGCCCTTAAAAATATGTGGAATAATTGACGATTTTGTTGCGTCGTATTTATTGGCTTGTCTTTAATGAGCTTTATCAGCTTTGTTGATTGATTTGCGTACTCATTAACTTGCTGACCGGACCAAGCTTGTCATGGCATTTCATTCATTGATTGACTGATTATTGATTGGTTATTGATTGATTGATTGATTGACTGACTGATAGATTGATTGACTAATTGATTGATGGACTGATTGATTGATTGGTTGTGTGATTGATTACATGACTGATTGATTGATTGATTGGATGGCAGATCGATTGGCTGGTTGGTTAGCTGATCAACTGACTTTCAATTTGAGTAATTCATTTGTTGCGATTATGTATTTATTTCCATTTTCATGTAAATACTTCTACGTTCGCTGAGAAGTTGTTTACTTGGGTCATTTCATGCCTGGGCCAGATTCTTCCTAAGATTAGTTCCATTCCTGAGTTTCATTATTTAACTAAATGAATCTGGAGTTCAATGAATTCAACCAAGAACGATTTGGTTGAAACTCATCCAGATTGTTATTTAAAAGCACATGTATAATTTTTTACCATTTACCATAATTTTTTATAGACATACGTTTACAAGCCCACATTTACGCTAACTGGACTCGACAAATTGTCAGTCATGAAACATAGCTGATGATATAAGATCAACACACAGATCAACTATAAAGTTGATCATATCTAAATCTTAGTTGAAAGTTTTGATGAAATATAATGAAAACATATGTTATTAAATCAATCTACAATCAAAGAAAATAAATATTTTAATGATGATTTAAACTATAACATGATTTTAATAATTTAAAAATTTTATTTATCTAATGTTCATTTGAGGTCATTTCTCTGTTTTTAGGTAACAAACTTTCTCTGAGTTCTTCCAATGCGATTTCTGGTGATGATACTGCACTTTAAATCTATATTTTGCCAACTACCTTGTCGTGCTTCACTTTGTATATTAAAATCCAAGGCTTTTTGGAGAAATCGGAATCTGGACTGCCGAATCCCAATTCTGATAGTGCTTGGCCGATAATCGGTTTGACAATCGAAAATCTACCGATTATTGCGCTATCTGTTGGATTCGGTCGGAGCCGGATTATCTGTAATTTTCTGATGATGAAAAACCGATGAATGAGAAAATGAAAACCCAACCGTACATCTAAAAAACTGCTTTCTTTAATTAGAATTTTCAGTTGAAAATTTTCTACCAGGTTATAGAAACTTACACGTAAAAATAACCAGATAAAGCAAATTTCAATAAAATATAATTTAATGCAAGCAGATTGTTTTTGCGAGTGTCAACTTTGCATGTTCAAGAGGAATAGCAGAAATCCTGCGCATTTTATGTACCTAGTTGGGAAAAATAGAGCTAGTGCACATTTTAATGTACCTTCTGGAGAATACTGGAGCTATTGCGTATTTTTGAATACCTTATGAGGGAATAGTAGAGCTATTGCACATTTTTATGTACCTTATGAGGGAACCGCAGAGCTATTGCGCATTTTTGAATACCTTATGAGGGAATAGTAGAGCTGTTGCACATTTTTATGTACCTTATGAAGGAACCGCAGAGCTATTGCGCATTTTTTAATACCTTACGAGGGAATAGTAGAGCTGTTGCACATTTTTATGTACCTTATGAAGGAACCGCAGAGCTATTGCGCATTTTTTAATACCTTATGAGGGAATAGTAGAGCTGTTGCACATTTTTATGCACCTTATGAAGGAACCGCAGAGCTATTGCGCATTTTTGAATACCTTATGAGGGAATAGTAGAGCTGTTGCACATTTTTATGTACCTTATGAAGGAACCGCAGAGCTATTGCGTATTTTTGAATACCTTATGAGGGAATAGTAGAGCTGTTGCACATTTTTATGTACCTTATGAAGGAACCGCAGAGCTATTGCGTATTTTTGAATACCTTATGAGGGAATAGTAGAGCTGTTGCACATTTTTATGTACCTTATGAAGGAACCGCAGAGCTATTGCGTATTTTTGAATACCTTATGAGGGAATAGTAGAGCTGTTGCACATTTTTATGTACCTTATGAAGGAACCGCAGAGCTATTGCCTATTTTTACGTTTCTTATGGTGGAACACTGGACTTGTTTGCGCAGTTCTGTGTACCTTATGGGGAAAGTTTAGAGTTGCTGGGCTTTTTTGTATACCTTAAGGGTGGAAAGTAGAGCTGTTGTACATCTTTATGTATATTATTAGGGAAGACTAGAGCTGGTGGGCATTATTTAAGTACCATAAGAGGGAACGAGCCAACTCTTGCGGTTGTTATGTGCTCTTCTATCTTCCTACGTGTAACCATAACTTAAAGGAGTACGCCAAGTCATGAAGCATTTCTTTATATTAAACCCCCCCTCCAGCGAACATAAGCTTCAACCACTGGTATAAAAATGGACTAATCTTTCTTGGCAGACTCTTAGTTTGGGACTTCCTTTTGGGAAAATCATGGATCTGTCGCTACGTATCGGTGTTATTCATTGTCATTGTTATTATCACTATCATCAAACTTTATTTAATGAGGGAGAATTGATCAATCCTTTGACGTTTTGCGTGGTGATCATTGATATATTATGTATAGTTTGTGGAACACCACGTTTTATTTTAATGCTAAGCTTTCGACCTGTTGACTGAGGACTTCGTCTGAGCAATTGCCAACGGCTCGTTGGCTTAATTAGTTGTTTCGTATTCATGACGTGAGCCAACGGGCCGTTGGTAATTGCTCTGAAGTCCTGGGTCAACAGGTCGAAAGCTTAGCATTAAAATAAAACGTGGTGTTCCACAAATATATATAATGTATGAAGGAGAATTGGTTTTACATTGTTACCTGATCAGGAGGTAGGGTTAGATGTTCACTGGCATAAAGAATGTATGGACATACGGGAAGCGTTAGTACCACTGAGAGTTGTATTATTCTATAGGACAGTTTTTTTAACACCTTATGTAAGTCTCCAGCGAGTTTTTAGTCTCGAGATCAGTGTTTACAGTTAGTCAAGTTAAGAAGGCTAACAAAGATAAAGAATCAAGTTCTAAGCCAGGCGTGTCCAACATACGGCTCGCCAACGGACAGTATCCGGCGCGTCAGCCATTGCAAAACTATTGTACAGTGTACACTACAATAATACAGCATGACTGTGTATTCGATAAAACACTGCTGCTCGTTTATAAAACATTACTTAACCGTGTTATTCATCAGTCTTAGAAATATATATATATATATATATATATATATATATATACATGAACTTCAAAAAAAAGAGAACTTTAATATTACGTTTCGGGGACCAGCCTCTCCTTCAGCTCCTCAAAAACAGTCGAACACAAGAGTTCTTTATTCAGCTTTATAAATCTTTGTAAACACTTGTGAATGACAGACTTACTAGCAATATAAAGAACTCTTTTCTTTGACTTTTTTGAGCAGGTCGCGAAGGGGCTGGTCCCGGAAACGTAGTAAAATTATCTTATTATTTTGTGCTATTGATATCGTCCCTCAAGCGATAAAAATGATATTGCCTCGCCCCTCATTTGATAACCTATATATATATATAATATATGTGTGTGTGTGTTTATATGAAACTTTTTAGCTGTATATTAATGATAACATAAATGTATATATAAGCATGATAATAATATATATAGCCCTATCTTGAATTTAGAAATCTGTATCTCACCTTGTCAAATTGATAAATAATGAAAGCAACAAACAATCAAAACGGAGCATTCAAGTCACATGTATGTACGTTTGTATGTACGTAAATCTCAGTAAAGATCAACAGTTGGACACGAGTGATCTTTATCAAGTTAAGAATACTAATTAGCCTTATTAGTATTCTCTATCAAAGTTAAGGATACTAATAAGCTTCATTTTTTTGTTCATTTGATAAGTAAGTTAAAATATTTGCGTCCGATCTTTATGGACATTTACAACGGCTCGCCATTGTAAATGCCCATAAAGATCGGCCGCTCATATTTTAACTATTACATAAATTCTTTGTTCAAAAACTACAAACGTTTCGGGGCACTGCCCCTTCGTTAAGGGTTTGTTGTGGCTTTAGAATAAATCATTTTTAATGATCTTTTTATGATTTTTAATAATCTTATTATGATTGGTTTTTATAGTACTATATCTAATTCCTTATAAAAAGTCAAATTAATAGGTAAATATGTAAATATTAAACAAAAAATTACCAGGTATATTCGTTCAATATACGTCATTGATTCCATGATCACCTCAACACATCTCTCTTACTCTCTCTCCCTCTTTCACCCTCTCTACATCTTCCACTCCTCACTCTTTCTGGCATAATTCATTGTAATTAGAACACGTCAAGTTTACTTACACAGTACGTAAGCTTACTTCGACCACTATGAAGGCAAGAAATGTTTGCTTCATTTGACTTCACGAGACAAAAATGTTTCCAACTGAGCCGTCGAATGACATCGTGAAATGTTCGACGTATATCTTGCCAGGTTTACCTCTTTATTATTTACATCAACGAGCTGACCTTTAGTAACTGATCCTGTTAAGATCAGATGGTTTCATTGAGGTTGAGAAAGACCTCCGGCAGTTGAGGGGATAATACTAAGTTTACTTCTTTGCTCTTGTATCGGGCTTTTTTATGTAATACACTGTACGCGAAACGTGTCTTAGTCGCTAATCCGACCCCGACAAGTTGCTGAAGTTGCTTTTTAACCAGCTTCAAGGAGTTTAGATGTCTGATTAAACACTCAATTCGGCGAGTGTGTTATATTACATCTCTAAAGCTGTGGACATACGATGAAACATTAGCATCGCATGACACTTGACGCCAGTAAGCAACATCAGGATTAGATTTGGGGTAAAGATTAAAGAAAAATTCAGGTCACGATACATTTAGGTTAGGCTTTCAATCACCTACCTTGATCAAATTGTGTGAACTAATAATGCTCTCCTTGGGTACCGTCAAGGATTTTACGCATTATTGCTTGCAATCTTGTACCATGTGTCCGAGTATTAATGACTTCGTATTTATGCTACTTTAGAAGAGACATCCAAACGTCATCTGATTATATTTGTGTTGTAATTGAGTAATCTTAACCTCGTGTCCATACCATGGCTAACGCCAGACCCAATGATTTTATTCGTGTTAGCAAACTGTATACATTGACCAAGCACATGGAAAAGAACTAAGGCTCAAGCTTTGATCCAACAGATATCGTAAGCCGTCCATCCCGAACACAGGGCTTTCCTAACTTCACAAAATACGTCACATTTAACGTGATTCACAGCAGTACAGCTAATTCATATGTGTTCTCTTTCTCCAGGGTTCTCAACTTCACCTGTTCTCGCCTATTTCACACTTCTTGCAGATAATATCACCAGATTGTGCGGTCAAAAACTGAAGTGGTGTCGCAACACGTATTTAAAAAGGTAAAAAATCTGAAATAAAAAAGTAACAGTGACAACTTTGGGACTTTCAATAATCTCAAGGCAGCAGGACTCTAACTATTTTACTTTTTCTCAAAGTATGAGTACAGCTGAAGTATAAACAGGATAATAATAATAATGATAATTTATTACACAGCACTTCTACACTAGTGAGAGTTTTTTAAATAAAATGGATGCATTATCTTGAAAAGTACCAGATTCTATGTAAACAAATTCCCAACGAAGCCAGGTGAATAATCAGGCATGGTTTTACGCTACTCTGGCTTGAAAAGTTTTGAACGTAGCTTACAAAACTATTCTTACTAATCAGATTCTAATGGTATTTTTAAAGTCATTGCTTTGCTTGATCTCGGATTTCGTTTATGATGAACTTTTTGTAATTCAAGGTATCTGGCCAAGTACCTTGGTGAAGTGCTTTATGCGTGGCTTTTAGGACATGCAAGTTAAGACAAGACAAGACCAAATTACTGCCGTCACTCACTTTACATAACTTACTTTGTCTTATCGAGTTTTAACTTGAATACCAAGTCTAAAGAAGGTAATTTTCGGATTATTTTTTATCCCTTATTTTTTCAAAGTGTCGTCTGGCTACGGTTTTTCCTGGCAGTCTTGTTCATACCTTTCCTACGATTTCCACCTGGTGCGTCAATTGCGGAAGTATGAATGTACGCATGGAGGTCAACTCTTTTGCTAAAACCAAGTGGTTCTCAATGTCCATACCCACTCATTCTTATTTACTGACGTCATTCATCGTAAGTCAACACTTTGACAAAGTACTTCTACCCAGGCGGAACATAAAATGTTTCAGTTGATGGGGATAGTTTATTAGAGAGAGAAAACGTTTAGAGGGATATAGGTGCCTTCCCTTCCAAGATCCTTCAATCTTAGATGCAAAGAAATGGCTTCCTTTTGCCTTGCAATTTGTCTTTACGGCGGAAGGCTCACTGGCTGACCCCCAGAACTTTTGCATATTTTAACATGATAATTTATGTAGTGTCATTTAATTTGATATTGCTTTCTTTGTTGACTTAAATAATTATAATAACTGGAAATCTCGACATTCCGCCCACTCGTTACTGTAATTCGTCATAAAAGCTGCCTGTTTCCACCGTTTACCATACATTTTTCATTATTACTTGTATACGGTTTTAGATTAACAAATTATGTTGCAGTAGAAGGAATTGATTTTTGAAACAGTCCAGTCAGATCATAGAATCCCCTGGCCGATGACCAGGTTATTTTGCAAGGCAACTGTAAGTAAAGTAGGCGTTTTTGATGGCGTCAGCAGTCGATGGTGTTAAATCAACAATGCGAAATGAGATATTTTTAGATAGTTTCTTAGTTTTAACAATTTGTTCTGTGTTTTAACGATGTACACTGTATTTTTGTTTTCTGAATGTTTACACGTTGTCCACAAAGTGTTTTTTTCTCCCATTTTCAACTCAAATCCAAAGCCGAAATGAAGTTTGTTTACATTTTCGTGCGGGGAGATCGAGTTTGTGAAAGGTCAAGCATTAAGTTCCCTGTTTACTAGAAACGAGGTTGTGCCTAATTTTCTTTAATATCCTGCTGCCTTGAAGTATGCTTTTCGTGTATAATACTCCTCATTGCATAATGATAATCACACCGGGTAACCCTCTATCGGAGCCCAGGATCCACCTCTGACAGGGGGCTACACACCCGTAACCCACTGGCATTGTTCATAACGTTCCAAGACGTCGAGAGCGGAGGGAGAAATTTTCTAAAAAGTGATAAACAATTTGATCGAATTTATCGAATTTATTCCTTTTACCGAGTTGAATTATTTAACATTAAAGTTATATATCAATCTTTAAAATGTTGATTGGCCTCCATCACGCAAAAGAAGTCCTTGTATTTTATTTTTAACATCAATTTTAAAAAAAGAAAAAAGACGCACGAATTGGGATTGGCGACATGATTTTTTTGATTCGAAAGTCGCCCTCCCTCACATGAAGATCAGCTGTGAACTTCTATTTACATCGTGGGCGTTAAGTATCTTGGACAACATCAGAGAATGAACAATATTAACAAATGCAAATTTTCATTCAACTTTACACCAACAAGAAAGCATGACACACATTAGTCACAATGATTATGTTTCTCTTTGAGTGCTGAGCGAAAACCTGAATTTGTTATAAAATTGTTTGCTGCCTGATGTTGTCCAACAATCTTGGAACATTTAGCCCAGCCTTAATATAACCGTCAAAGCATCATTTCTACCAGCCAAAGGAACCCATGATGCAGTTCCTAGAAAATAAAAAAAATCGAACATCGAAATTCAAAAACTTAGCCACGGAACTAATACAATAGATGGATTGTTAGGCCAGCTCATTCGAATTAAAAGTTCGCATAATTTCCATAGAACCTCTGACAATCACTTTTGTTGAGGTAAGCCACGTCGTCCTTGAATTTTTCCCCCGATTGGAATTGACGAAACTCTACACCCATGGTTGTGTTGTTCATTAATTAATCATTTCTAAGAGACTTTCCTGGCGCGTATTTCCGTCCTATCTCAGCTTGAGTCTCTTTGTCGTGAATGTGTCCCCACTGTTGCCGGGTTTGATGGACGTGACTTGGACTAAAACAGAACAGATACCATAAATCATTGTAGTTTTTCCTTTGCAATTTCAGATCATTGTCGTTGACGTAGAAGTAGAGTTCGCTCCAACATTTCCTACAGTCGCCGTGCGGAATTATTTGTCGTAACATCACAAATTCAGCCTGCTCTTCAGGAGTAGGCATTTCTCTTTGCAAGATGAAGCTCAACAACGGCTTGGAATCGGATTCGTTCACTGGTAAGTTCATGAGAACATAGTTTGTTTGATTATTTTTTCCATCCGTTTTTCGCCTTGGAAGGATTTGAGAAAGTTTTCAAAAACGACTTATTCGAAACTGTTCCTGTGAACGTTTAACAAATATTCCAGTTTGGTCATTTTATGTCTGGTCCTTGGTGGCGTGTGAACTGTTTCTAAAATTTGGATATAGTTTCAACAATTTGGCTCACTTTAATCTTCCAGTGTAAACACAGCACTTGCCTTGCACGAGAAAGGCTGTTGCAAGAAGAGAGTTATGGAGCAGCAGGTTTGGCAAAGTCATAAGAAAGACAACCATCTGCTTCCCTTAATAAATATTTAATTATTAGAAATATACCAACGTTTGAAACGTATTTTAGCACCCAACTGGGCCTTACTTTAATGATGTTGCTGAGCTTTTTGCTCTACGGATGTGACTGGGGTATACGTACTGGGAAAGAGGCCGAAGAACACATTATAGTTACCCAAAACAGTGCCTTGATCATCAAAACAGTGCCTTGATTCCGGTCATTTGTGTCATTTGCATCATATCTGGTTATTAATTATGAACTAGCAATAGATCATCTACTAATTTATACGTCTCTCAGTCGGAGATGAATACTATGAATGGTAAAGATGAACAGTGCCGGTGCGAAGTTTGAAGAAACGAATTTCAAACTCCCTTCGGCACTCATTCTATAATTTCACTTTCATCAACTTTGTTACACTCTCGTCAAGAGGTGAATTGGGTTGGACAGCGTTTGAAGGTGCAGCACATTAGTACCTGTTCACCTTGAGTAACTTGAGTGGACTTGGTTCCGAAGTACAAACTAGGAGACGGTTTCCGAAATGGCTTCGACTAAATTAGAGAGAGTGAAACCAAATAATAGTACCAAAGTCAGCAACAGTGAGATCCAATCTTCCCTCTGATGCTCATCTCGTATCCTCGTGGATCAAGAAAGCTCCGTGTGTTGTACTTTCGGTTCTCTTGTTATGGCGCTCAATCAGCATGCGGATGTTAAGATTTTTCAACGACCTCTCGCATGTACGTCAAGACATAATCCCAATAGCATACCAAACCCCCGCAGTCTTCTCGTACTGGCCTACATCCAACTCCGGCCGAGCATTGTCCTTCAGTTTTCTATGCTTTAGAGCGATGGAAAATACTCGATTGATCTATCACTGTCTGCTAGGTTCATGTTGACATTATTTTCTTCATTGGTGCCGGTCAAATCAAATTTTGCAACGCTTCATTAACAATTTAAACATCTCCAACTCATTATTCACGGCCGAAACCCAAAATCATCGTATTCTGATACGATGGCATAAATTAGACGAGGTCTTCGATGGTAACGTGGATTGGCGAATATTGGAATTTCCCACGCAATCGTGTGCTTGGTTTGACACGCGTGCTCCGACAAAGCAGAATTTTCTTTTTTTTTGAGAAGAAAACCGCCTTTTGGTGCTTTTTTAAGCGCGTTCGAAACTGACGTTTAGTCTGGTCGACGTACTCCAGTTGACAGTTGTTACACGGAATGGAATAAATCACTTCTTTTCTCTGATCCTTTGGAACACGATCCTCTAACGCCAGACTTGTGAGGGGGGACCTGCCAACGTTGTGGAAAGTAAGGGTTAGTATTTTAACTAAAAAAATGGTCTTTGGGTAAATTCATGATCAATTAATTTTTAATCTAACAACTTTTTTATTTATTTTATTTTTTCACTCTCCTAATATCAAACAGCTTCCGGCGGATCTATGTTATGATTGGTCTTCAAGAGTTTAAAATCCAATTACTTCTGGGGCATTTTTCGTTCTCATACGATGTACTGTGTTTTAATTCCACAGAGATCTCTGAAATGCTGTCAGACATGAAACTTTCCCTCACTAAAGTGATGGCAGAGGAGTCCTTGCGTCAACCGTCCAAAGAAAAAATTACAGATTGCGTATCGAAGATAGCAAAGATCACGTTTATTTTAAGACGAGATCACTGCCCCTCCGGTCAATTCCTGAAACCTCTCCATTCTGGAATGTCAAGATCGATGGATTCTCTCAATCAAACAGCAACGAAGACATTATCTGGATCAAGGTCAGCGTCAAATCTTATGGAACAGTTTGACCTGGTAAGTAGCGAATCCAAACAAATATGTAAAAATGAATAGAAACTTAACGATGAGGAAATTAATGAGCTTTTATCTTCATTTAAATCATTGTACTGTTTTTGAAAATAATTAGAAAATTTACGTTAAGAATATGTATTTTTCAAATACTGTTTATCCAATTCACTAATAATTCATAAAGGAAAAACGAAAGAAAATGAATATTTAATCAACTTTGTAAATATGGACACAACACTATACTAATTTACATGCACCTTTTCCTTCGTGGCTCAAATGCTTCGTATCTCTGAAACAATTCGTAAATATACACAATCAGATGCATTCATTGGATAAGTAATTTACTGGATTCACTACCGCTCGCCTTGTAAATTCCCATACAGTTCGGCGGCACATATTATAAATGGTACTTACAAAATGAGTGGCTGTTCTGGAAATTTTCGATATACAAAATTTACCTTCTTGTTCGATAAACGAGCACGAAGGTAAACGGAATGTCTTTATACGTATATTCACAACGGATATGAATTTTGTAAATTACGTCGAAAACGTTCTCCATATAAGTCCTCGTTGGAGGACTGTACAAAGTTTCTTAAGGATCGAATTAGTAAGAATTAATCAATATTACTGTGGAAAATGCGAGCAGAAGGGAGCAACAGTGCTTTTAAACGCGATACAGAATGGCTGTTTTGTGAATCTGTTCTGTATCATGTTTAGTGACAATTATTAAACATTCATTTCTATTAAATTTTGCTCATGAATGAGTTTTAGAATGATGATTAAATTTAATTATTAATTAATTCCGCTACTTTATCAAGAGTAACAGAAATTGTTTTTAACGTTCAACCTTAAAATATTCTTAAACAGGTAAACTAATGACTTTATTTTAATTTTTATTTTAGTATGGTAATGGTGGGAATGATGAAATAAACAATTTAAATTATTTAAAAGAAAATTACCTCCAGGCAGTTCAAGATGTTAATAATAATGACGAAAACTTTGAGGAAATTAACTCAAAGGTAAAAAGTGCTAATGCAGACATAAATGATGCTGAACAAGATTTAAAGAATAGTAAACCGGAAGTAAACGGTGGTAAACCAGAAGTGTCTTGTAATATAAAACCGGAAGTTGCAGACACAAAACGTCGGCGAAAGCGAGATAGCTCAACTTTGTTTGACATCTCATTAGATGATCTCACGGAGCCAGATCATTCCGGTATTTTGAGAGAAAAGCATTCTGGGAAGGAATGGTGGTGTGTGCTCCAAGATCAGCACTTGTGCATGTTTCCTTCCCAGAATCCCCAAGAGGTAGCTTATGACGTATTGCTCGTCCCTTGTTGCGAAATCTCATTGGATGACGTCTACGCGGAATCACCTGTGTTTCGCTTAACCCAAGTGGGTTCCACGCCATGGGTATTTTGTGCCGGTATCGAGAGAAATCTCCGAGCGTGGATAAGAGCTTTATATCGAGCATGCGGAAGAGAGGACATGTTCAAGAGCAGTGCAGACTCAAAGACAAGTCGAAGAGCTGAGAAAAACAAAAGCAAGAGAAATATGAAAATTTTTACCACAACCATTGCCGAAACGGAAGAAGAAGAGGAGGAGGAAAAGCAATGTGATGAGAATGGAGATGGAAATGAAAAATATGAAAATGGAAAGCAAAATACAGAGAAAGAAGCCCAAGATGATCATCAATGCAACAATAAGACTACAAACTATAAACTACTTCCCGGCAATAATCAAGAAATAATCGCTCAAAAACCTGTTTTGCTTGAGGTAAACTAATTTAAACTAGAAACGTTATTATAAACTTGATCTTAAACGTCTGAAAATAAAATAAAGACCATTAAAATAAAACAAACAAAAACACATGACAACTAGTTAATTTCTCTAAGCCATCACTGCCTGCTCAGTATGAAATATTAATGTACCATTATTGTGCCTCGCAACATAATAGGCCTTGCGCATGATTCAGTCATGCTTTATTCTCACCCTAGTCTCTCTTTGCGGTCAAGAGATTAACAAAAGCATGGCATAATCATGTATAAGCCCTACTGAGCTTTCGTTTCTTTGGTTTTTCCACCGATATATTGTCACTATCCTGTGCATATAATATGTTCCTATTGTCCATTGATCACTTTTGATATCTTTTGCCATTCACTAGCCTTTCCAATTACTGCTTCACCTCCTCTGTTGTCTTTATCTCCTCCACCTTTGAACGCGAACGTTTCTCCTTTTTTTGCTGTTTATCCCTTCCCTTTCACTCCAACTTCAGTTTTTCTACTTATATATGTCCAAGATATGTATCTGAATTAGTCACTGTAATCTAGTTTGCATGTCCTAGATTTAAAAGAAAGTTTGTTTAATAAGAAGGTTTGAAAGGCAAATTTAGATGTATAAAAAATATCAAAATTGATGGCCACTTTGAACGAGGTCTACCAATGCCTGTTTAAACGAAAAGGCAAGTTCATCTATTTACATCTGTATCTTATTTTCTATCCTCTATCTTCTATCTTACATATACATTCTTCTTTATATCTTTTTCCATCTCAGGTTTTCTTGTATCTTCTATAAGGTATGCTTTCATTCGCTAACAACTTTATTGTCATTTTTAAGAATCAGAAAACAGCCAAGTGCCCTTTAGATACAACCGTGAAAATTTCTCCGAATGTGGATAGCAATGGTTACGCGAGACTTGTGTTCCCGCCAAAAGAGAACGACTGTGAAACGTTGAGTCCTGTTTCACCCGCATCAGCAGACGAAAGAGATAATGACTTGAGGAACCAAATGAAATTCAGGAAAGCGACAAAACGAAGAAAGAAAATATTGAGGTGGCTCAAAAAGACCTTGCTAGGAAATGACGGGCAAGACGTTGCAGTCATTGGAGATATTTACAAACTAGAGGGACCTAACAACAATCGAATTAAGCTTTGGTGTTTGGTTCGTAACCAGGAGTTGTATTGCTACCGAAACATTATGGACGAAAAAATCGACATCATAATTCCACTGGACAGTTGTAGTGCAGTTCCAGATCACAACGATTCTTCTCAACAGTTCCAATTTCACATCGAAAAAAATAACGAAAACATTTGTACATTTGTCGCAAAGACGGCCGCGGAAATGAATAAGTGGATGGAAATTGTGAAAAACAAACGAGGGACAGTTTATCTGGGTGAGTTCAACGAAGAAAACGAGGACGATGAAGATGAAGACGACGAAGGCTACTGCTTTTTTAATGGCGGTAAAGAGTTTCTTCTGTTACCCTTTGAATTAGCTTCCTAACTGTATCATAACTTTTGTCGTTATTACCCTTATCTATGTCAGCGATTTCCACGACTGCTGTGACTGTCACTTCAACTACCTCTGCATTTACTACAACTATACCACCACTACATCTTCTGTCACTGCCGTTACCACGACCACTAATATGTTATATAACTATTCATTATTTTATATATAATTTATAATATAAAACATATTATATAATTACATATACTCGTAGGTTTATATAAAGGTAGAGGTATATTGTCGATCTAGACGTTGACGATATAGATGTTTATGAAAATGAATATTTATGTGTATAAATATATACAGGCTAAAATTTTTTTAATAAAAAGTTAGAAACCTGTATATGGTGAGAGTAGAAGCTGAACTCGGGTGAAGAATAATGATGTTAGTGCTACTCCGAGTGACGAACCATACCGGACA
>JBAHVQ010000539.1:214038-225145 GCA_036872915.1 Nanipora kamurai | reverse complement strand
ATCCCTGCCGGGCCAAGTAGAGTTTTCTCTACTTGTCCGGTATGGTTCGTCACTCGGAGTAGCACTAACATCATTAAACCTGTATATATTTACACATTTTGTTAAAGCAAATATTATGATAATTTGGATATTTATGTGTGTGTATATGTTAGAGCATATAACATACCCTTTCTCTGTGTTCATGTCTGTCTCTGTTTTCCCGTTAGTAAAATTGCACATGTAAGTACATATGGATGTTTTGTAAACTATTGAAATAATTTATAATAGGCAGTATCATTTCATATTCCACACCAAGACAAATGGTCTGTTTTCCATTTTAGCTAAACCTCCACCCCTTTGTAAATCTTGGAACGACGCAGAATCTATCGGCTTAATGATTACCGGTGAAGACATCAAAAGCAATGACGGGGGATATGTTTCAGTGGTTGCACTTGAGAATGAAGTGGAACGGAGAAAAACCCGAAGAATGAAAAAGTTGAATCCAAATGTAACAAGTAAAACCGACTTGAAAAATTTAACAGAAAAAGATAATCCGTTGAATATTTCAGTTCTCAACAAAATGACATTAGTGAAGGGCCCATGGCTAGGTAAACAACGACTGCCTGCAGCGCTGCCTGAATCTTCTACCAGTCTCACTGGTAGAAAAGACGAGTGTAACAGCATGGACTGCAGGACAGCTTGTCTGGAAAACAAAGCTGAGGAAGAACATGACAAAGAGTGTGTTGAAGACTTCCAGTGGCAAGGAAAATCAAATTTGACACACGTTAATGGAGATGCTATGAATGGATCACTCACGTGCACTGACAGTGATGGTAATTACAAGAAAGATTAATATAAACGTTTGTTTTATCTGAGGGTGTTAATCCGTTATTGTAAACTGCAATAGGACTATGAACTTATTTGAGTTACTTTGCACAACTCCGTTTGTGACGCGAGGTTTTCTCTTTCCCAAAGCAGGTTGAGGGTCACAAACATCATTGGATTAGGCTTGAGACTTGAATCCTTTAGTTACGATTCAGACCCTCACACAACACACTCTCAGGGCCTGACAGGTTTTACTCACGGGAGATCGTGGGATCCAATTGCAACCATGATAACGTTGAATTTTTCCTAGTACGCCAACTGGATAAGTCGTAGCAAGTACATGAACGACACCGTCCATTATTAAAACAATCAAACTTAAATTTTATTTGATGAATCGCACTATGTGGTGGAGAACTTCTAGTTCAGTATCTAGAATTTTGACATCGTTTAACTATTCAAATTATGGATAACGCCGTTCAATCACGAGGACTTATCGCTCGAATAAGCTACCCCGGGCTTTGAACTTCTCTGAGTTTTAGCTTGGATCCCTTGGCCCGCAAATGAAGGAAGGTGACACCATACAACTCTCGACATATTGGAACGATGTCTCCAGAAAATTACTGGAACGATGTCTCCAGAAAATGTTTGGTCCTAAGAAACGAAGTTAAAAATGGTTGTCCTTGAAGCCTTTTTTGGTTGTCAGTCTCAGGCCCCGGTTGGTCATGTGCCCATTATGAAAGATTAAAACTTACTGCTAGTTGATTGGTAAAGATCCTGGAACTGACAGCCAAAAAAGGCCTGCATGTGGGCTATGTTTAATAGCCCTTTTTTTCCTCGAGTCGTCGTTTTAATATATTTATACAATCAAGTGGATGGCTCGCGACCGGTTTTCTCACAACGCTTCAAAGCAAATTCAAGATGGCGGCAATATCTCTCGACCAATTGGACGGTCACATTAACTGGGCGATGCGTAGCTCTTATTTTTAGGCCATGTATCCCAGGCTAGTCTGGCTTCTTTGTTTGCAGTATCATAATTTTTTAATTTGATAAAATACTCAACACAGTTCTTCCAAGTTTTTGAATTTCCAATAAGTATATGAGAAATACAAGTGCGACATCCTGTATATATTTTTAGATTTTTAAATATTTTTTCTAGAATATATTTTCTAATGTTCATGAATTTTACTTTGATAAAAATTTAAGACCGCTGCATCCATTTTTGGACCATCCATTTTCAGCGATTTAACGACCCTCGCTAATCCTGGTTCCTATTTAAATCATAATTTTTCTCTTATTAAAAATATTCTTTCATCTTAGGTGGTGTACCTGTGGGTAGCTCACAAGGCATAATTCTTGAATGCCATTTGACGGCGTCATCGTTTTTAAAAGACAGCCCTCCTTGTCAGGGAAGACTTGGTCAGCAAAGTACTGCGGAAATGACTGGAGCATGGCGACCAGAATTTAACGACAAAAATCAATTCTTAGAAATTGATTTAGGTTAGACGATCGTTTTTTGGTTTATTGTATTAGAGAGCCTGACTAAATTGCCAAATTCATCGTCTAGATTTCGTCCGAAGGTCTTGTCGTTGTATTTTTCTCATTCAATGTTGGTTCGGTCTTGAATGGCTTTTGCTGCATCAACGTTTAACCTTTTACCGGTTACTGTTGCCATTTGGCAACGTATTTTAATTTTACTCTGGCCAACGCCAGACGATTTTACTCGTCAAGGGGAGACCTCCAGAAAACCTGCCAGATAAAGGGTTAAAAACTATCACCTTAACCCTTTAGCCGGCAGTGTTGCCAAATGGCAACATATTAATTTTACTCTGGCCAACGCCAGACGATTTTACATGTCAAGGGTAGACGGTTGCCTGTTCTGTTTTATCATTAATGTTGAGTAAATTGATATTGTGTTACTATCTTCATTTCTTATCATCTTTAACTATTACAAAAAATCTACAACATAATGTTCGTTTTGACCCTTTCGTTTATTTATCACAGGTGAAATCATATCTGTTAATGGTATTGGTGTCCAAGGTAGACCAGATTATGATGAAAATGGTGGCGCATTCGTAAAGTCATTCACTTTGCAGTACAGCAACACAAGAGAGACGTGGACTGCATACAAAAAGCACGGGAAAGTTAAAGTAAGTTGCCAAGAAATCAATTGGGAAGAACATCCCTTTACAAAGCACGTACGTAGATTTTCTTAAACGCTCGTACGTGCTTTGATCGAAGATTTATGTGATAAATCTTCTCAAACAAGTCAATATTACTTCAAAAAATCGAGGACAAAATTCGATTGACTTTTGCTAGTGTTTGATGTAATACATCGAACACTCGAAAGAGTGCTTCACCTGATGTCCAAACATCAACATGTATTAATTTCTTTTGAATGTTCCTCATGAATTATTAATGAGTTTCACAAAATTATGTACTGTACCTGTATCCTGCACACTAAAGTACAATAAAGCTCTAGATAATTACAGAAATATTTCAGTAAAGGGGAGTACTGAAGTAAGATGTAGTAAAGCTTCACCGAGCGATCGCCAGGTTGCTGGGTGGGCTAATCTGCTGCTGGATACATATAGACCTACGGGTTTGCCTCATGTCTGTACGTCCCGATGCAGCCCCGCCATTCCATTTTGTAAATGGAAAGAAAAATGCCGGGCCACGGTTTAAATTGGTTCTTACGCATTTTAGAAATACTAATCTTTTGTATTAACCTTCTCTCCTAGGTATTTCATTGCAATTCAAATCCATACCAAGAGTTTAAGAAATCTTTGAAGCACGTTATAACTGCTCGATATATCAGAGTTTTTCCGCAGTCGTGGCATAATCACATCGCTCTTCGTGTTGAACTTTATAAAGAACAAGGTATGTACTCAGCAGTGAAGTGGTCTCTTTGTCCGCCTTCTTGACTGTTTATCCGTCTTTCTTTGTGTCTGTCTGTCTGTCTATCTATCTATCTATCTATCTATCTATCTATCTATCTATCTATCTGTCTGTCTGTCTGTCTATCTATCTATCTATCTGTCTGTCTGTCTGTCTGTCTATATATCTATCTATCTAGCTGTCTCTCCGCCTGCTTACCCGCTTTTCAATCTGCCTGCCTGGCCACTACCTGCATGTCTCTCTGTCTAAGGAATGTTTGGCATTGACACCTGCCTGCCTCTCTGTCTGTCTGCCTACCTGCCTCCCTGTCTGTCTGCCTGCCCCCCTGTCTGTCCGTCTGCCTGCCTCCCTGTCTGCCTGCCTCCTTGTCTGTCTGCCTCCTTGTCTGTCTGCCTCCCTGTCTGTCTGTCTGCCTACCGCCCTGTCAGTCTGCCTGTCTGTCTACCTTCCTCCCTGTCTGTCTGCCTACTTTCCTCCCTGTCAGCCTGCCTCCCTATCATGGCTACCTGCCTCCATATCTGTCTACCTGCCTCCCTATCTGTCTACCTTCCTCCCTGTCTGTCTGCCTACCTTCCTCCCTGTCTGTCTGCCTACCTGCCTCCCTGTTTGTCTGCCTACCTGCCTCCCTACCTCCCTGTCTGTCTCCCTGTCTGTCTGCCTACCTGCCTCCCTGCCTGTACTTTTATCTGTAAATGCTGTTCCCTATAATCTTAAAACAGTTAGACTTACATTCATACTATATAACCGTTGATAGTTTCTAAACTCCTTTTTAAATGTATATATTCTTCTATTTTATTGAAAAATCTTTCTTGAAATTGTTTTTATTTCAGCAAACGAGACCAAATTAAAGTCTACATCAAACAAGAAGAAACCTGAGAAAATGAAACTAAACTCTCCAGAGTCCGAGTTCCCATCTTCCGCACCAACCACTCTACTTAGCAACTTGGAGAGGAAAAAGAGGTCTCCCGTAAAGAAGAAATACATATCATCTCCGATTTCTCAAAAGGTAGACGACCCATTCGCTGACAGTTCCGAGCTTGCAAATGGTAAAGGTAAGTAATCCTCGTACTTTACCACAAAGAATTTATGACTGAAACGAGCTTTTACTATATACTAAATATATTTTATAAACTGACGTGTTGACATGTGATGCAGCTCTATAGTTCTGGATAGAAGTTTGGGAAGGTCCAAAGACGTCGAGGGTGAATGTGTCACGTTTAGGGTGAATACAAGCTAATTTTAAATCGGTGCTGCTTTTTTGTGGTCATTCTATTTTTGGAGCCCATGTAACTCCACGGTTGGAGTGCCCCAGTGGACATGGCTAGGTTACAGGTTGTACAATCACGTTTCACTCCTACGAAGGGACTTCACTCGAAAAGTCAGTTACTCATTAATGTTTTTTGAAAGTCAACAACCTATTACTATTTCTACAGGTTGTACATATTTGTAAACTTCGCTCACCATGTCAGCTGATGTAAATCTATGGTTAGAGCATCTCTCTGATCATCGGAAAGTTACATGTTTTACACATATGTAACCTTCGCTCACCATGTCAGCTCATGTAATTCTATGGTTCGAGTGTCTCTCTGGTCACGAGAAGGTTACAGGTCTTGCACATTTGTAACCTTCTCTCACCATCTCAGTCCTAGAGGCCCCCAAATACCTTTCACATGTTTTCCAAGTATCCTTGCAGAATATGATGCCCAGTCTTCTTTCCATCAAGGTTATGCCAAATAACCTCGGCGTGCGTTTGAAAATTGTTCGTCGTACTGGCGTACGATTGCGCTCTTGTCGGCGAACAATCGGATTTCGGAGGACCTTCTTTACGTACTTACGATTGATCTCCGACGTACTCCTGTAGCTTCCTTGGAGTGGCGAGTAGAAACCTCTTGATATTCCTTAGAAAACTGGTTTGGCGGTACTTGATCAATGTTATGTTTTAGTTAACCCCACCTTTAATTTTTCTTCCTTTCGGAATTACCTGCTTGTGCCAGTTCTCCTTATGACATAAAATCTGGCAATTGGTTGTAGGTTATGTCGATTAAAGTTTTTGCGCCTTCATCATGTAAAAAACAAGAAATAATGTCTTATTTGCTTCCTTTTTCGTACAGAAGACGGATATTTGAAGCAGCTCAAAGCAAACGAAGATCAACAGTTCGTTAATTTGCAAAAACCGGCCCCTCGGCCTCATCATCTGGCAAATAACGTCAAAGATCCCATCGAAATTACCAGTGATGGAGCACAGTCTCTAGAAACCAGATTAAGATTGAGAGAAAACTTGTTAACAAAGGAAAAGAAAGAAAAAATTGTGATACTTGAAGGTCTGAAGAAACGTATGAACTATGCCAAAGATAAAATGATTGTTGTGAGTAATTCGAGTCAGCACAGAGGAGAAGCTGTCGAGACTGAAGAAGAGTATCTCACAACTAATCTGGAGTTGGTAAAAGTTAAAAAACGGCTGATAGATATTGAGACGGAGATGAGAGAACTAAGACTTTTTGCCTCTCACATTCGAGAGGACCAAGATGAGAAGGAACGACCACTAGATCTTGGAAAACCCAGGAAACCACCTCTCACCCGACGACCAAGTAAAGAGATTAAGGTCTGTTCGGACAGCAGCTCACCAGTTGTTGATCGTGAAGCCTTTAACCCACCTGGAGGAAATCCTCCAGCGAGGAAAGTCATGGATAATGTGAAAGTAAGTTACATCCTCCCACCTTCCTCCCTTTCTTCATCCTCTCTCTCTCTCCTTACTTCACTCCCTCTTGTTCCCTCACATGTTTCTTTCATTCTTTCCTCCTTCCTTCCACTCCTGTATCCTTTCACTTACCCCTCTTCGTTTCTTCTTTCCCTCCTTCCTTCCTTCTTTTCCTTTCCTCCTCTCTCCCTTCCTTCCTACATTTCTTCCTTTCTTTTTTCCTTCCTTCCTTCCTTGCTTTCACCCTTCCTTCTTTCCTTCCATCCCTCCTTCTTTCCTCGTTTCCTTCTTTCCTATCCTTCATTCATTCTTCTTTCCTTCATATCTTCCGTGTTCCTATCTTTCTTCCTTCCTTCCTTCTTTTCGTATTTTTATATTTCACTTATATTATGTTCTTTTATTCTAGATCTTTGAAAATCTTGGAAATCATTGAAAGACAAAGATTTTCCTACAATTCTAGTTTAATATATTATATTAATGCGAAACATATGCCTTGAAGACCCTCGTGTAGTTAGATTAGACGAGAATCGCGCATTTCTTTAGCAAGTGTAGTGTATAAGAATTAAATTGGGTATTTAATTCTATAAAAAGTTACATAGCAAAGACTAGAACATCTTTTAAGAAGTTACCTGTTCAAAACACACATCCTGTTGACTCTAAACTTGCACTGATAAAGTTCTGAGTCAAAGACCGTATGGCAGCTGGTCTGTTTACGCAGCAAATTGACGCGGCGACGTGATGAATGCTCTTCCAATTTACAATTATACTGGGCAAGTTGAGAAAAAAGTAATGGTCTTTTTTTCCAAACAACTTTTTTGCCCACCTTCAAAATGAGGCCCGTCGTGAAATTAGTAAGGAAAATAGGCAAGGTTATTTGTGCCAATTTTTCCATGTGAAAATTAGTTTTTGTTCAAATGCGTACGAAATTAATTTTCACAAGATATTCATTCTCACATATCCCGACCAGACTTGGCGATTCCACAAGTTGTCATTTAGACTAGAATGACATTTTGCAATAGACTTTGTGTAGAAAATTATTGCTGGGAAGTACAAAAATTAGTGTAAAGATAATTAGAGTCAGTTAATCACTAAACATTATTGTATTTATGATGGTGTGCACGAGTTTCGTTTTATCGTGGGTTATTTTATTCTAAAAAGAGAAAGAATTTTAAAAAGTGCCATTTGAATTGTGTTTATGACCTAACGACGAAGTGCCATAGTATTTGAATGAATTGTGTCTCTGCCAGACCTCCCCATCCGACGGGCAACCGAGAAGAAAAAGGAATTTTTAAGGAGGATATTATATCTTCTCGGAAAATACGCCTAATTTATGGCAAAAAATAAATATTATTTGAATAACAGAGTCCTTGGATTTTGTGGTTTCGATAAGATATCGCAACTAGTGAAAATGCCCCTCATTTTTCATACAAAATGCGTTTTCTAAGAAAAATTACGACCTAGGAGCCAAAATTTGGAGAAAAGTTTAACCTTAGGGGTTCTTTGAAAATGATCAACCGTAGACGAAAAGATGGCGGCTTATGCATTTTACCATAATTCTTTGCGAACCTAAATTAGCTAAAATAACATCTAAAAACTGTTTAATGTGTTACCATGAGTTTGGAAGATACGGTATTAACTCGAAAATGGCTGCGTTCCTCAGGAACAACGCGGAGCATATTCCAAATTCTATAGCTAGAAAACAGATTTCATTCAAAATGTCAAAGCAGCAATGAAAAATGATACGATTCGTTTCAAACCAAAAGTGGAAATTCATTATCATGTGCAACTATAGTCTTTTTTAATTGAGATCGTTTGCAGTGTTTGTAGTAGCTTTTTTTTAAAAGGAAATTTAATAAGCGCCCCGGCGCTTTTTCGACAAAGTGCGCTACAAACTTCACTTGTAAATTTGTGAAAACTGCATCATTTCATAGTTATGCAAGATATGTTTTTTGAGCGCGAAGAATTATGGTGAACCGTACAGTACAAGTCGTCATCTTTCTTTAAATATAATTTGTATTATGTGGAAAAATCCACCGATAAGTGGGAAAAATTATTTTTTCTTTGGCCCCATTCCCTCTGCGCTAGTGTTATAGTATGGCGCCAAAATCCAAACTTCCGGCATATGGCAAATTATGGAAGCCAAAGAAAGGCTGCTTTCAGCACTTCAGCTGCAAATAAAGCGAGCCAAGGAATATATTAACAGGTCAGTTGCATTGGAAGAGCAGAACACTGAAGGTGCAAATAAATTAACGAAGAAAATAAGAGCAGAATTGAAGTTTCTGAACGGGGTAGGTCTGCTAGCTTAATTTGAATGTTTTGTGCCCATCAGAAATAGTCTCACATCAACAACATACAGCACACACATTGAAAAGACATGTCATTTGTTTTTTTCAATTAACGGTCGTTACAATACTTCCAAGTGACAAATTTATAGTAATCTCCACTGTAATTAAAATTCTCCTTATCTATTTTGTTTTATTATTTGTGTTGCTTAATGAGAATTTCTGTCCCTATCATTTCTTAAATCGAGTACATATGACGATTCCAAATTAGAAACATGTAACCATCTCTGAATGTGTCATTTATTTTGATTCATTTTCAGTTAAATGAAGGGCGAGTTTCTCTTAAACAATGTCATTTAAACAGTACTAATTTATCCCATTTGGGTTCATTGCTTGATGTGGCAGAAAACCTGGATACCATTTCAGTGCTGAAGCCAGTTACCTGGCATAAGAAAGATGATATAGATAGTCCATCTGTAATTACTATTGATGTTGTCACTTCACAAGGATGGACAAAGGTTATTGCTCGAAATCCAGCAGCTCTTCACAGATCATGTGAGGGTAAGAAAGTGTAATATCCTACTATATGTGTAAATAAAGTTATGATGTAGAGGAATGAACTATAAATATAAAAAAGAATCAAATAAACAATTATTTAATTACCATATAACTCATTAATTATTTATCATTTAGTGTTTTTAGTTTTTTACTTGATAATATTTACTTTATTGCAAAGCCTTTGTCAGATCAACTGTGATCAACAATACTGTTTTTTTTTAACTTAATTTATACGATTATAAAGAGTGTTAAGCATCTATAGTTCCTCCTGGTATTTCAACAGTCATTCATGAATGAAATAACAGATGAATGAATAAAGAGACATACCCCATAATCAACTGTCATACAGTGTACCTGACTGCCAAATATAAAAATTGAACATTTTAAAAAGTTAATTTAAATACTAATTTATATTTTAGGTGAGGGAAGTTTTGGAGACAAGTCAATTGATAAACAAGCCAAGGTCATATTGTCAAAGTTTGACATTACTGTGTAAACTCTGGCATTTTTAAAATTATAAACATAATTAAATAGTTAAACAGGTACAGTTAACTTGTATACATTTATACATAAAACCAGCATTTCTGTATGTTACAGGAATACTTGACTGCAAGTGAACAAAATAAAGTGAATTACTATCCACCAAAAGTAACTTTTGTATTTAGCCATGGAGTTACAGAGAAACTAGCAGGTATCTCGTAGAAATCAAACTTTAATCCATTCCAAACCATATACATGGTCATGCACATCAAGGATGTGCCTGATACTACTTCAGAAGGTTGTGAATTTGATCAGGTATTAGATAGACAAGTACTGGGTAGCTGCAGATTTTCCTGCTGGAGAAATGAAACAATGAGAAATGATTTAACTCCAGAAGAAAACACTAAAAGGCAAGGATGCAATTTAGAATTTGATTCTGGGTAATGCCAGAGAATTTTATCAAACAGAGTTGGACATCTTGTTTTCTCCATTCATTAGTTGCACATGTGTGTATGTGGGATCATTGTTTGAAACTAAAAACAAATCTGCCATTACATTTACATTTTGGTTAAATCTACTCAATCTTTATAGGTTTATAACCCTAAACTGTCTTTGTAGCTGGCAAATTGCTGCCATCAGATACAAAATTTATTGGCTCATTCATTTCAACATGTTTTTTCTTTAACAAAGTAACCAGTGGTATCAGGTGGAACTTATACATACCTGATACTATGGGATAGCTAGATTTTGCCAGAAACTGGTAGTCTGAGATTGTGCAGGCACATTACTAAAAGCTATTTGATCATTACATGGTGTATTTCTGCACCTATAGAAAGTCCTAATTGTTCCTATCAAATTAGAACCACAGAATGCCAATCATAATAGTATATTCAATGCTCTTAGAGCATTTATTAGGCATGGGGATTGCTGTGAATGGAGATATTTTGCCCAACCCAGGTTCTTCCACTTTAACCAATCCAAAAATGGCCAAGGAAAAGGAATTAAAAGATGAACCCTCCTCTATGAAATGGTGAGTAATAATTGCTATCATAATACATTATATAATTTTTAATTAGTATTTTAATTGCAAGTAATTTTATTATTGCAATTGACAGTTGCTTAGGCAATAGCCATTGTTATGTTACATGTACCGTATAGCAAATTTTAATGTTTTTTTTTCCCCCTTCTTTTTATATTCCAGTCATAAAGTAAATTTGGATGTTACAGCAATGCTAGCATTGGTTTCTGGGTTAACTAATGGTTCTTGTCACTATAAATTTCAGGTAATTTGAATACCTAATGTTTTAGTGCATGTAAGACAAAACATAATCCGAAAATAAACATCTTGTGAGTAACTCAAGATATGAGCTAAAAACAACAAGACACAAGT
>JBAHVQ010000539.1:191282-213938 GCA_036872915.1 Nanipora kamurai | reverse complement strand
CTTGAGTTACTCACAAGATGTTTATTTTCGGATTATATTTTGTCTTATATTTTTTCAAATTGTCGGCTGGCAATGGATTTTAGTGCATGTATTTCCTGTGGACTGCCTTGCTTGGTTACATCAAAATGTATTCCCCTCGTGAGTGCTAACAGTACGTTTTTCTCACATCAACAATGAAACACAAGGTGTTTTTTGAATTTCTATCAAGAAGTAATATAATTTGAATTGATGAAGCTCTATTACAAGCAGAAATTAAGAGATCAATCACAGTTTTTCAAAAGGTTAGCTCCCTAGTATATCATCACATGATGGTATTTTAGATATAGCCATTTATTTGTAAAAGGATGTGGTGTTTCTTCAACTTTTAGGAACAAATTTTGACTGACCAAGCAGAAATGGAAAGAAAGAATCCTTTGCTACCACAACTAAATAAGTTCCTGGAAGGTTAGTTAAAATCCTTCTACATGGAGCTTTATTGAAGCACTGGGATGTTAAATATTGAAAAGTGAACAAAACCATTTATTGGGAGGAATGGTTGAAGCAATAAGGGTATGATACAGTATATTCTCTACAATCTCTCAACTGATGACAATTTTTTATGGCAAATTAATCAAATTCTTTACCTAGTAAAAATAAAAGCAATCCCTACTGTAGTTAAAAAATATGATTGGTCATACAGCCTGCTGCTTTTTAATGCCCAGTGTTCGATATATCAGACACCAAGTACAAAAGAACATTCCAGAGAACAAAGAACAGATGGAAGAAAAAAAATTTACGCATTAACAGGTTAAGGATCATGACAATAACTTACTGCAAAGAACATGCTCTTCTGCTGCAGGCATTATACAGTATACTGAGTATGACGTGCATGTATTTTTGTTTAACAATTAATTATTACAACTTATAAATTTCTATGAGGTAGCACCGTTGAAGGTGAAGCCCAATATTGTAAGTAATTTTAGTTACATCTTACAACTTTATTAAAAAAAAAAAAGAAAACTAATTAGTATAAAAGCATTGTTTTTTGCCAACAAAATGAGCCTCACTGAGTTAGTCACTGCAACTCATATACTGAGCATTAGATATCAATTGGCATTGAATGTTCATTAGACTTCAACTGTAAGTTCCACTAATATTTAATAGTTAATTTTAGGTAACTAACTTAATCACAGTTTCTGTAAAATCAACTTGAAGCCATTTTAATTAATTAATTGTTCTTTTCTATCAATGTGTATTTAATTTTTAAGGTAAAGAACTTTATGCATGTACTTTGGCAATTTCATGTTTTAAAACTATCCTGGAAACTTTGGGAGGACCAAATGAAAAGCAAAGAGGGAGGTATGTATATACAATACATAACAATAACAATAATGTACATATAATAATAATAATAATAATAATAATAATAATAATAATAATAATAATAATAATAATAAATAAAACTAAATAAACACAATAATGTATATAGTAATAATCTTCATATTTTAACAAGACTTCATTCACATATTATTAAAAGTGTGTCAAAAAGAGTGTAAAAAATTAAAAGAATGTAAAAGACATTATTTTTAACTAACAGTTCTGTTTTATGAGGCATAATTAACCTCGTGGCTTCAGGTACCTGAAATGAGTGAAACATACCCTTATCTACTGCTTATTTACATAATTGCTTGTACCTGTAAAGTATATAGTATGATCACTATTAATTTTGTTTAGTTACTCTCATTTACAGTAATTGGCTTTTTTTCCCTTTGAAGCTACAAACAGTGCACGGTAGTTCAGAAAATCAAGCTCACAGTGCAGATTCATATAGCTTTCTGCAACCACATCCATGCACCTACCTGTACAGTATATGCTTTATTTCATTTGTCTAACTCTCAGTCATCATTTTGTATCCACTTGCCTGATTTCAGGCAACTTCTTAGGGAAGTTACAGAAGTGTCTGACAATCCTTCAAGTAGAACTGAAAACTTAAGCCCAAGTGCCAGAATCAAGCCTAGACCAAAAGTAAATAGTATTTTTCATTCAAGTAATTGTATGGTGAAATGAAATACTACAATAGCATCATATGTCAGAATTTTTTTTCAGATTGTATTTGGAACAGGGGACAGCTTGCAGGCTGTGACAGTTTCCTCAAATGGTTCATTTGTTAGAGCAGCCAAAGAACAGGTATAGCTCATTTTGGTATCATATTTCAGAATAAATACAATCATACCTGAACTGTTAATAATGAAAATACAACACATACCATGATATTTGTTGAAGAGTTTGCCTTTAGGAAAAGGGAGCCAATTCCCTGATAAAAAAAATCATAGATATTGTGGTGGTTGGTTTTAAAGTAAGTTTTAATTGCAGATTAACCCACTGAGGAACAGGCACCCTATTTCTGGTGAATAAAATCCTCAACAGGTCAATCCCCAGAAAATGAAAACTGTTAAGTACTGTAAGGCATTTGTGTAATAAATCTGGAATACTCAATGAACTGACCTGGCTGCATGTTCAATATTAGTACTGATAACATACACTGCATAATCAACAAGTCATGACTTAAGATAAATAGAAAATACAGTAAGATCCACAAAAATAGGTGTGACTGAGCTATTCATTTAAGTTTATTTACTGTAAACTATCATTACTCTGAGGTAATTGCAAGGATATTAAGAAAAAACTTCACTTTAATTTAGATGTTCTGTTTATATTACTCATGTGTCTAATCATGTACATGTACAGTATAGTGCTTTTTAAAATCAATTACTGGGCATGAATTTTTCTAAAGTTGTACTCAACACATACTTAACATAACACTTAAGAATAACATTAAAATATTCCAGGAAAGAGTTCAATCCTGTAACCCCCATTTTCAAAGACAAAATTAGCAAATGAATTTAATAAGATTGGAAAAACTAAAATTTCATAATTCTATTTTTTTGTTTTTAAAAACTTACCTCTTTATTGGCAATGGGCCTACTCTGACTGGTATTTTACTTCTCAAAAAGAGACATCTCTGTCAAAAGGTTAATGATAAATGTATAATACTCATAGAATTTATTTCATACATTTGCACCAGTGTGCATAAATTTATCTTCCAGAAAATAAAAAACAGAAAAAAACAGAAAAATGGTGGCAACATTAGGAACTATGATATGTTTTTTTTTTTAAGGGAGTAGAGTTTTCTGTGTTTATTCATGAGCCGAGAGCATTAACTGAGAGCAAGGAACTATTTGGCATGATGCTGAAAGATGAGAAAACAGTGAGTTAGAACTTAAAATAATATGAATACATCTGAGAACAGTTGTTGTATTAAGATCAACTATTCCTATATTCAACAAGAGTGACCAAAGAGGTGGAATAATAATATGCATGTTCAGAATGTCTGGTATTTATGAGTAAAGAAGCAGCATAGTCTAATTGCAGAGCTATGGTCAAGCATGACATAGTGTAGGTGTGACATGATAAAATTAATTAAGTATGTCATAACAAATTTACATGTACCAGTACATTTACGAATACCGGTAGTTATATCCAAGAAAAATGTGAATTAAATTAATTATGGTTATTAATATAAATGATACTATAGCAAGTATGAAATTAGTGTCTTAATGCTTCCAAAATGCCAAGGAGGGGTTTCGGGGGAGTCCCAAGGGCTGCTAGACTTGTATTGTACAAAGCCTCCAGAAGCTTGAGGGGTGTGATCATTAATTTCCTAGCATGTCATGCCATGGTATTGGTTGCAATACCATGATGGTATCACCTTAATGTAGTTTGTATTTTTTGAAATTTTTTGTTTCGTTTGATTCTTACTTTGCACTCTAGTGATGGAATGATTGTTTAGTAATGTATGTACTGATGAAGGAAAAGCAAAACTATCCCCTGTTTAAGGGGATTTAGAGATTAACTTGCCCTTAAGAACAACAGAAATAGAGGTTATAACATTACTCCATAATACAATGGTTACCATGGTTTCTTTTATGTTAGGAAGTATTTACCCACTAAATTCCCTCATCAGCACATTATGAGGCAGATTTTGTTTAAATTTTCCTTTATTTACTTGTATGAGGGAAAAGTCACTGCACATGGATCATGGGCATGGATGGACATCACTGCACATGGACAGTGATGTGTTGGATGCCTGTTCACTAGAAACTCAATTCAATTAGAAAATAGACAAAATGATAAAAAAACCCAAAAGACTTGATAATCATTATAAAAACACAGAAAGAGAATCATTAGCATTAACTACCTGAAACAACAGTATTACTTCATTTGAATGCAGAAAATATCTCAAGAGACTTGCCATTGCCTAATAGGTTTAGTTTCTACATAAAAACACATGTTTCATGTTTCAGTAAGAATAGATATAAACAAGAAATTTCTCATCAGAATTTTTTTCTCAACGATAGATACTTTAGTCTCTACAGATGCCCAACAGTAAACCACATACTTGTATTTCATTTACAAGTTATTTCCTGAGAGTTCAGTTCTAACAAGTTCAATAAGCACAATTGATGACATACTAGAGCACTTTATGTTAAAATTTTGAGTCTTATTTTAAAACTTAAGCAGCCAAGCAATATGTTGCTGTGCACATTTAAGATATACTATAAAATACTATGCTGACATGTTTGTTTGCTCAAGGCAAATATTTCTCCAGTTACAATGCTCCATTGTTTTCTGCAGTATCCACAGCAGGAACAAATGTCATGCGTTTTTGTGGTGGCTCAATAGCAGTGTTAGTTTTTGACAGCTGGTCTAACATTGCTTGTGCAGCATTACGTTTGGCTGTCTTCTTGGATCTCCCAAGACCTGAGCTTTCAAGGTCTTTCACTTTTACTTTGATATCAAACTTCTGAAGAATGTGTGGTCCATCTTCACAAACCACTTTGTATTCAGGAACACCTAAACCATGCTTTGTTGTTACCTGTTGTAACCTAGACACTGGATTTTCATGAGCTGGAGTTGTACCTTTGCTTCCTGGCAGCTGTGGCCCAGATTGTGGATTAGTATTTGTCTCTTGTGTTGCTGAGCTTTCTTGTATTTGGGACAGCAAACTTTGAGCTGCAACTTGCTTGGCAATTTTTTTTGATCTACCACTACCAGTAGCGTCATAAGATCCCATTGTAACTTTCATTGAAAATAATTTACAGTGTGCAGGGCCACATTCTGACTCTTGAACCCAATCGAGTGTATGTCCACACTGAACAGCAAGCTCATGGAGTTCACTTACTGGTGATTTACCAGACCTTCCTTGTAACAGTATAGTTGGTGGCTGTGACTGTCCACTGTCTCCTCCTGGTTGATTTGGTGTGTCTTGTGATTCAAAACTTTGACCCATAACTGGAGTTGTCATTGTGGTTTATCGTTGAATGTTTACACACTGACACTGTTGCAAAATTACCGTACCTGGAAAAATTAATCAAAAAATGGATATTCTCTCCAACATTCCATTCCTCTTCCACTTCTATCGTTACGCGTATCATCATATACAAAAGGTATGAGGAATTTTTAGACAATGTAAATAATACATGTATTCGTGAAGTTAACAGTGTGATAGCACGGTTTTTGAAGTTGAACTTCTCGCCGGCTGTTAGATTCAAAAAGTGTTAAAGTGAAAAGGTTGACCTGTATTCTGTGTTTGGGATCGAAGTGATAAGCCAACAGCATGAATGTCAAAATAAAAGCGCTGAACAATATTCAAATTTCGAGTTCGAAGTGACAGCACGGTTTCTGAAAGCGGCAACAAATCAAGAGGATCGAATAACAGCGACTTAGGAGTATTTCAGACTTTCCTTTAAATGTTAAGGCTTTTAAATGCCAAAATAATATACGTCGCGCATGGATATTTCTGAGAAATTGGGCGCCTGATGAGTAAAATCGTTCATGAGCTTACCTTGTGTAGTAAAATCAGTGATCCGCCATTTTGAATGCAATGAGCAAATCGTTTGGCCTGGGCACGATGTTAAAGGGAGTGTTGTTAAAGGGAGTGGTGACGAAACGCAAAAGTAATGGGCACGAAAATGGGTCCCGATGTGGTCCGAATTTGGTTTGTTTAATTAAACTTAAATTTAAAAATGTCGAGAAAGCAAAGATCACCTTTGCCATTTAACATTTATCGACCAGTGCCTGGTTGTATAAAAATCTTAATCACGATTTGGTCTCCTGTCAAGTGAGAACAACGTAGTTAAATTTTCTTACTCTAATGCTGATTGTCTAAAATTAAGCACCAATCGTGATTATAGTTATTCACCTTTTTATACAACGAGCTCCCGGTCGTAAACAAAACATAATACTCGAATTTCATACCTCGTGATTTAAAGAACCCGGAAACGCCCAGGTCAAGTATGTAAGGTTTTTTCTCTTTGGTATTCGCCAGTGTTTATAATAACGGGAATCGAGTCCAAGATTTTTGGTCGTAGGAGCTCTTAAAGAAAGGGTTCCTAATCTTGTAGTTCATGTTCACCCTTGGTTCGCTCGACTGATTTCCACTAGGCGGAAATTTCCGTGCGTAATGCCATTTTCTTGTTTCTCATTGGCTCTCCGGCGCTCCCGGGCTCCCGTCAGCTAATGAAAAACAAGAAAAAAGGAATACACGCTGTAAATTCCGCCTTGTGGAAATTAGGCTTCGTACCCCGACAAGATGCTTACGTAGTCAAATAAACTTTTAACCCTTCAATACCAAGTGTCCGATATATCCGACAACAATAACAAGAAAACAAACCACAGTACAAAGCAAATCGCATCGTGACTGCCGACGCTTAGGCAGTACATATGACGAGCTTGTACCTTAGCTCACCATCTGAGTCTTAGTAGCTCAATGGTTAGAGCGTTAAGCCAGTCATCAGAAGGTTGCAGTTTGATTCCCATCTAGGGCTTAGAAATCATTTTTCTGAGTAAACGAGCTTGACGAACTCCCCTTAGTCGTCTGATATTTACCACGCTACCACATGAACCGATTTTGTGTTCAGCTATTAATATATCGGACACCAATAACAACAAAACAAACCAGAGTACCGAACAAAAACAAAGAGTTAAAAAGCTTTTGGAGCACGGGCAATTTCGATCTAATCCCAAATGGTTAGGGACCTGCCAAAACTTTGGAGCACGAATTCTATTTCCGAATCATTCTCAGGGGGGCTTGAAGAGACCATTTGATGATTAATAATGAATCATTACGATGGTTAATCCTAATTTTTTTCCTTGGAGAAAGAAAACTGATGTACAGAGCAAAGGCGCTTGGTTGGAGTGAAATGTGAAATCGACCGCCTGGTCTTTGTATTTTAAATCTCCTGGTATGAGTACGCCCTTACATTTTCACAATATAGCAGCCCACAATTTCAAAATATAGATAAGGAATCATACTCCGAAAACCAGCACCTTATGAATTCAATATTTGAGAAAAACAAGATAAAATAGAAACGGTAATATTTCGACTTTATTTCAAAGGGTTTGTTAAACCTGACAGGTCAACGGGACGAAAACTGAGCTGTTAATCAATGCTCATGGGCTTCTCACAAGATATGTTACAATTAATTTTCTTCGTTATACCAACTTTCAAGGCTTGATTACGTTCTTTCATATCTGTTTTAAATAAATCAACTATAATCTTTTGCTTCATTCCAAAGTTTATGTCAAGAGGTCTGCGGATGCAATCGAGTGTGAAAATAGTAGGAATATAGATGATTTAGGAAGGTAATGAAAAACCAAAAGGAATGGTAGATTTGACGCGATAAACACTGGAGTTCATGTCATGTATATGGAGTGTTTCGATGACATCTTTTCACTGAAAGTAAAGAGGTATCCTTTGAAAAATTATCAGATGTAACTATCGCCATCGCTGTTTAAGAGATTGACGTTAGTAAGTACCTGCTTAACTGGAAACAGGTAGTTTGTTTTATCAGCTGTGACCGGCCTCTGTGATCTTGCCTCTAAACACATCATATGTATCTAAAGTCTACAACACAGAGTATTTATTGAAGAAAACCGCAAGGTAAGTTCTTAATATCATTTTAAGAATTTTTAAGAAAATATTAACTACTTAAGTTAAGATTTGGTTCATACTGAAAATCGTAATCGTACAGATGAAGAGTTATTTACATGATGTATTGTAACAAACTAATGATAATTTTACTTGCTCGTATTATTGTTCTTGTTGTTTGCACCGATTTAAGCTTTGAATTTTTGTCATTTGTATTTGATTCTCGTGAGTGTATACCCTAATTTAAGGTAAGTTTTATGTTCCAGCTAATGGACGACTGACTACGTTTGTGAAGATACACCATTGTCATCGGAGTTAACGTATTATTCCACTCTTAAGCATTATTTCTTTTAATCTTCGCGATGATTAATTCAGTTTTACCTTTTTGTGGCAAAAGGTGAATCATTAAAAATGGGCGGAGCCATCGGAAAAGATCATGCAGCCACGGAATACAAAGAAACGAACATCTACCTGAATTCACAGAAAACTTATGGAAGGTATTACTTTATTATCCTAACTGGATTAGTCAAAAGACTTTGTAACACATACAATTCGCTCACGGCAAAACTTTGACCATTTCACCTTTCTTAACCCTATCCCATGTTATCCTATCTGGTATTTTTTGTCGTCTCACCTTTCTTATCCAACTCCTCCTTCATGCAACTGTGTCCACTCTCATAACTTCATATCACCTCAGTTGACCCTGTCTCACCTTCCTAATAGTGTCTCATCTCAAAGGACTCTATTTCACACTACATATTTCCATCTCGCTTAGTTTAACCCTATTTCACCTTGCGTAATTCGACATCATCTCATCGAACTCTCTGTCACCTTACATGATCCTACCTTTTCTCAAAAACTTAGTTTACTCTAGGCAACATAACGACAGGGTCAACAAGACAGTTTATGCGGTATGTTGACTTTGTGAACAAGGCGACATAACGACATGGAAATGGCACGATGAGTAAAAAAAAATAACCAACTGGTCTTTTCTTTATCCCTATTTAACCCTATCTAACCTTTGTTAACCCTTGATTTAAAGTATAATCTCAGTTTAATTTTTCTCCCCTTCCTTTCAATTGAAGTTTACATTAGATTTAAAGTACGTCTAAAGGATATGACCGAACCTGGCGAGATACGGATTTTATCTTCAGAGCAAGTAATATCTCTCACGACTTACTGAAGTGAACAAGTGAAAGATATTATTAACATGGAAAGATAAAATTCATGTCCCTCAGTGGTCATTTAACTTTTTTTTAATCTTAAAAAGAGATCGATGAAAGACACTGGGTAACGAAGATAACACAACAAAAGTTGATCTGTTCTTTGTTAGCCGTAAAGATATTTTTTCTCTTTGGGAGAAATCGTCGTGTTTTCTATATTTCTTCGAGAATCAGAAATGGCAATAGGAACACGAGCCCAGAGAATCAGTCTTTCAACGATTTCAGCTTCGATCAAACTTCTACGAGTGTTTTAAAAACTCAATGGGAACTCGGTAAAAACGTTTTAGGTCTTCTTTACAAAATCATGTTTAGGAATAGAGAGAATAGCACTTCGTTTTGTTGTGATGAAAGCGTAAATTACGCTTGGTAGCAGGATGGCGTATTTAACGTGGTGAGATATTCCGGTTTCCACTGACTTCCACTGAGCTCATCACAGCGCACGAATTTGAAATGTTGTTTTATGAGATGATAAAATAAATATCTGTATTTTACGACTGCTTTTTACCTCAATCTATTTGACTTTTGTTTAAATTATAGATTAAAACCAGAACGGCCCATAACCATTCACCAGAAAGCATTATTTTGTCTGTGGATCATCATCATATTGTTGTATTTAATTGTGAAAGCAGTTCAGTTATGGAAATGGATAGGTGCTAAATGGAAAGAAAAGGACATAGAGAGGGAAAGTAACGCAGAGTCACAGAAAGAAATCTTAGAGGAAAACAAACGCAACGTGCATATTGCGAACGGAGGTGAGAACAGGTCAGCTTCTTGCAAGGCAGAAATTTGAAATCCCCTATCCACAAACCACAGAAGGACTGGGTTTGTAGGAAACGAACTCGAGCGATGATTTGTTGATGGTTGCATTTATAAACATTTATCAAATGACAACTCAATTTGGTTACCCAGAATTCAGTCTTTTCAGGGTCTCTGTACTCGTCAATTTCGATGTCACCGGTATGTTTGAAATGCAGGGACTTGTGATCTCGGTCACTTCCTCCCGGCGATTTGTATCCCCATCACTACATGGAGTAAATGACATAGAATGGTTGATTGCCACTGATGAAGTGTAGCTGATCCTAACCCCAACCCTAAGCTTAACTCTATTATGTTCGAACCAAGAATACCTGTCACCAGTGTGCGATGGAAACTTTTACTGCTTTGACCAACTTCCTCTTCGAATTTCGGATCGAAAGCAAGTTTTTTGAAACCTGCATCGAAAATGGGGGTCTGAAAGTTGTTTTTCGTGCGCGTAATATGTCACTGTTTATTGCGCAGGAACGAACCATGACGTGAAGTTGAACATTTTTGACTCGTTTTTTAAATTTCCTCGGACATTCATGAGTGATCCGAACGCTTCAGCGATAACCAAACTCAAAACGTTGCCTTTTTCAAAAAACTTTCATGACAATTTTTATGTTTTATTTAGGTGTTTAGTACGACTTGTTTGGGTTTTTTCTAGGAGTAAAACTTGACGGCGAAATTTCGAAAGAACCAGCTTTGACGTTATCGGAACGACTGTGGGAAACCTGTCCAGAACAACCTAGTTTTGAAAACTTTCTTAGTCACGGTGTGGTGTTTGGTTTTATTATGCTATATTTTTGGTTATGTGACTTCCAACATATCTGGCCTAAGACTGACAAGCAGTACTCCAGAGACATTTTTATTTTCATATTCTTTGTCCTTATATTTGTGGCATTTCTTTTCACAATCGAGAGCACTTCGGACAAAATATTAAATCGCGATCAAACTGAAGAATGGAAGGGGTGGATGCAGGTATTGCGAACAATCTTTATGAAGAAAGCTTGTAAATATCTTCAAAATTTAGGCTTGTAGATCAGCGATTAAAAAGCGATCAATAATAAGGTACATGGACAGAAGGGAGTGCGAATGCATGGAAGGATAATAGATGATTGAATGGATAGACGGTTGGACGGGAGGGAGGGAGGGAGGCAGGCAGGGAGGGAGGAAGGGAGGGATGGATGGATGGATACATACATACATAGATAACAACTAAATTTTCGCACGGTAATTGTAACAAAGATTTGTAACTATTTACATACTTTTTTCTTCCTACAAGCCATATATTTATACTCATATATATATATATATATAAAGTAAATTAATCGTTTGTAATCAACCAATGCAGATCAACAGATTTCCATAGTTTCTTAAATTCGTCTGCTGTCTTGGATAGACGGTAGGGGATATGGAGGATGAGAGGAAAGAGAGGGTTTGCTGGGTGGGATGAATGGTTTTTGGATGGATGGTTAGATGGTAGGAAGGACGAGTGGATGGAAGAGTGGACAGGTGGATAGATGGATAGGTGGGAGGATGGAAGGATGGATGGGTCAGTGGGATGGTAGAAGAGTGAATGTATGGATAGGAGAGTGAAAGGAGGATAGGATGGGTTGGTGGAGGTTTTACCTGGGTGTATGATTTTGTGGGTAGACGAGAGCCCGGGTGGACAAACAGACGAACAGATGAATATATGGATTAAAAGGCTGATTTTTATTGGAAACGGCGATCTTAACCAAAAAATTACTTTATAACTTATTCCAAAAACCTTGTCAAATCCTTCTTCTTGTGCCTTCCATAAACAGTTCTATGTACTTAAATAATTTTGGTTTTTTTTACCACAGGTTCAGTTTGTTTGGTACCATTATTACGATGCCCAAGAAGTTTTTAACTCAATTCGGTGTTATATTGGGGCGTATGTTTGGATGACAGGTTACGGTAATTATGAAGAATTATGGTAATTATGTTCAACACTGAATAATAAAAATGTTCATAATACACTTTCTATTGTCTCGTAAGTTTATACGAAAGTTCGTTTGTATTGAATTGTAATTCGCATTTGTGTATCATTTGAAGAATGCTCGACACTCTCTCGTTATGCAGGGAATTTTTGGTATTTCTATACAAAGAAAGACTATTCATTCTTTCGTCTGGCAAAAATGATGTGGAGACTAAACTTCCTGGTTGTCATGGTGATGGCCATGACCAATCACGCTTTTGTACGTTACTATGTCTGTGCAATGCACACCTACTGGTTTCTGACAGTTTACGCTATGCTGGCGTTATTCTCGAGATACAACCAGGTAGCGTTTTATGTCGTTCGGTATGGGATTGTAGGTGATGTTACATTTTGTCTTTTTTTCCACACTAAACTGTTATTTATTCTGTTCTGGCTCACGTGCATTACATTTTGTACTAAACCTCGCCGTAGAACACAACGACGGACCTTATAGGAGTATTTAGGGGGTTATCAAGAAATATGATGTGATAGGGGAAGCTTTCCTCCCCATGCACAGCACGTAAAGCTTGGGCATACATCTACAGCATACACCTTAATTTTAAGAAAACGTTTTTTTCAAGTACAATATAAAAGTAGATCCCCCCCTTTCAAAGCACGTTTCCCTCTGACGAATGTTCTTGACTCGAAACTTTAGATGCTTTTTAGATGACTTCGGCAGTCTATCAACCTTTAAATTCAATACGCTTTTTAGTATAGTGCTATGGTGTATACTAGGAAGCCCAAGCTTTATATAAACCTCGTTGTAGATAATATACTCTTATACAAGGCAAAAGAACTTAAGCTCATGAGCAGCGCTGTAGAAATACTTCTCACACCAGTTTTCAATATAGATCATTTATTTCCATTTATTTATTACCATTATTTATTACTGATTACTATTTCTATTCTCTTAGATACTAATTCACATTTCTTTCATTTTGCTCTAGAACCGTATTGTTATGGCTGCTAAGTTCATGATTTACTTCGTTGTGAACGCCATAATCTTTGAGTTTCCTTCACTGACTTATAAAATATTTTGGCCTTTTCAACTTGTTTTGAACGTAGGTGGAAATCTGGATTACTGGGTGTATAGATCAACGTACGTTATCTTCTTGTTCTTTTTCTGTCACTCTTGTATATGGATGTTTTGCTTCTTTGTGGAATATTAATTGAATGATTGACTAACAGACATTGATTGATTGACTAATTGATATTTATTACTTACTTAGTCCTTTCGTTCACTCATTCACTGACTAGATCAATAATTGATTGGTTGATTGGTTGACGGATTGTGTAATGTGTGGATTTGTCAGTATTGGAGACTTTTCGGAGTACGCATAAATCCATATACCAACACACATTTGTATTATTTTAACCCATAGTTATGCTATTGAATCTTCATTAACTTAGATGAACCTGTTTGTTGGCACGCTAATGTTGTATATATTTTTGTTCTTATTTAAGTCTGGACCACTGGGCGACATGGGTTGGAATGTTGGTGGCTTACAATTACAGCTATTATGACGACTTTTTACGATATCTTGAAAAAGATGATGGAAAACGACATCACAAGTTATTCAAAAACTTTCTCAAAACATCATTGACCGTTGTTTGTGTAATCATAATTGGACTATGGTTTCATTATATTCTTCTCGTCAATCGCCAATGGTACCAACGGTATCATCCTTATACATCAATTATTCCAATGCTTGCTTACGTTTGGCTGAGAAACCTTCACCCATTACTGAGGATGCGTTACTTGAACCTCTTCAACTGGCTTGGCAAGATTACGTTGGAAACTTATTTGTCTCAAATTCATATTTACATGATCGGAAATGCGAAGAAAATATTGGTATACATCCATAACTATCCGATGATGAACTTTGTGCTCGCAACCTTGATATACATTGGTGTATCCTATGTGCTATTTCACGATACTGTGCTCTTTAGTTCTTTCTTGCTGCCAAAAAATATGAGAATCCTTTGTAAGAATTTTATAGTAAGCATTATTCTGCTAATTTTTTGTTACGCCTTCTCTTTTCTTTTGACGAGGTTACACATATGGTGACAAGTTCATTCAGTGTAAAATTTGTATGATTAGTTTTTGCAAATTTTTTAACTATACATTAAGTTAGATGTCTAAAATTAGATCTAAGTAAAGAATATTGTATCTTTTTTATTACCTAGCTATAACTAGTTTTAAGTTCTCAGCTTTTATCAATCTAGGTGATCTGGAAACATGAAATTGGACTGGGAGTAGTTGTGAAATAGAAATCCATTTCCAATTTAAGTTTGGTAATATCTCATGAACTGTACCAGATTCTTCCTTAAATTCGTAAAGGAAATACCTTTCCCTTTATCGAATACTGACACAAAGTTTCTCACAGTTTCACAAAAGACATAGAATGTTACAACTGATTAAAGATATTTTTATTGTGCTTCTAGTCCCAGGCCTTTTGCTTCTGGTCAGATCGCCTGGATCAGTTTGAAGAAACGTTTCATATTTTACATTTTGTCCTTGTAAGTGTTCCTAAACTACTTAAAATTTTTTTATCTTATATTGTATATGTGAATGTATTACATATTTTATAATTTTCTCCCAGTCCTCAACTGAAAATCGTTTTGTGTGAGTACAATAATCCGCCAGATATGCTCGGGAGTGTGGTCAGGTATGCATAAGAATGTCTGAAGATGGCAGCCTCACAAGCTGCCGAAAACAGTCCCTTTTTCGGATGAATCCTGTCCGGAGGATCATAGAAAAATAAATTATTACAGAGTCATTTATGAATAAGATCTGTTTGTTATTTTAAGTCCATTTCTTTGTGACAGATTAAAGTGCGGCCGATGTTCTGGGTGTCCACATCAGACGCGAGTGAACGCAAAGGACGCTGGTTATTTAAACGGTGCGAGAGAATTTTGCATCTACACAATTTTTTTTTTCTTGTTTTCCTGAAACACTGATGGTCCTACTCCGGTCTCATCAGTTTTCGTGCAAAAAAAGTTAAGCAATGCTATCTCATGGATAAGTTCTTTTTCGTGAAGACCGTAAACGCTTGAGCGATTCGTACAGGTTAACCTGCTTCAGTAGGAGATATCCTGACATCTCTACCATGTTTTAAACTTCTTACCGTTACGAAGCCCTGACTAACATCAGATTTTTCTCCTAATGTATATCACTAACTTATCATTTCTTTTGGGATTAGTTTATCTTAGATTACAATTTATATGGTCAAAGTTATCACCGTTTTTTGATGTGTACCAGTTCAAGGCAGATTGGTGTCGACAAAGAAAGGCCGCTTTGGACTGGAAAGCGATCCTTGAACCTTGTAAGCTGGACATTGGATATAATTGTTCATCGCGACCCCGAGCTCAATCGTGAGTGTTGACTAAACTTTTTACTCACTATCTTCAGATGTGTTCTGTTCTTCAACTTTCTTTGAGTCTGTCAGTTTGCCCCAGCGTTACGGTTGACTTGGCTTTGTTTATAAAGAAGAAGCTTTATGAAACGAGGTTTTTGACAACACGGACAGCAATAACCATTAGTAGACCAGATCGAAATCGTTCCTGATGTAAAGTTGGCCATTCATAAGACTTGCTGTTATGATAAACTCGATAAACAAACGTCCTTTCGGCGTATTATTTCAGTTGAAAAAGGAAAAACAAAAAAAATATCTGGACCAGTTATGAGTATCCAGATAACACAAATACTAGTTGCCTTTTGTTAGAACAAAAAGAACTCGTTAAACACTACGTCCTTAAACCTTTTAAAGGCCACGTTTGCCAGATGGCAACTGAACGCCAGACCATTTTACTTGTCAAGGAGAGACGTCCCGGAGTTCAAACGTACATACCTTTTACATTTTAAAGTGAAATAACCGACGGCAAAACATCTCATCTCTGGCTCTTGATGTTATCATTAGCTCTCTACGTTGTCATTAAATTTGTTATTAAATATTCTTAAAATAGTATAATAAATTAACATTTAATATTTTTCCGTGACGTTGTTTAAAGTGGTTTGCTGGGTTCTTATATCCCTTAATTAAACAACCGCTTGCGTTTTCGTTGTAAGAATTATGAAGCTTTCTTTCGTAGCTTATAATTTACTTCGTGTTATCGCAGTTCGCTGAAACATTTTCCTTGTGATAACCTCATAACTTTGAGATCTTTTAAAACGTTTTATTTATGATTTTAATTTAGTTACAAAACATCTCCGGAAAAAAGTCGAGTAGCGAATATGCGCATTAGTTCTGCTGGCCAGTTTAGTAAGATTTGGATCGAGTCACGTGACTCCAAGGGGCGCGTGAAAGGGTTCGGAGGAGACTCGTGGCGAGTGATGGTGAGAAGCGATCAGGCGACAGTAGCAGCTGATGTATTTGACCATAATAACGGTTCATACGAAGCTTTATTTTTATTAATGGAACCTGGTTTATATACCTTGGATATTATATTGGACTACACTTTATGCGATGGACTAAGAGACCCTCCGATGGAATGGTTTTACAAAGGTAAGAAATTATGGCTTTAGAGTAGGCTATGTAGTAATTGTACACATTAATTGATTAGTTGACTGACAGACCGATCGATAATTAATTATTTAATTATTTAATTAGTTAATTAATTATTTAATTGCGCATTTTTTGTTTTAGTACATTGTTCTGGAGTGCTGCCCAATCAGAAAGACATTGGAACTGAACTATTTGCCGATATGAAAGATTATATCAATGAGCCAATTGCTGGAGGGACTTCGATAACAATTATGGTTCCTATGTCCAATGCGGATTTTTTCAGTATGACTTGGTTTTATTTATGTATATCTTTTTTGAATTATTTGCTTTTTTTTCTGTCACGTCATGTTAAGTCGTGAGAGGTACTTTGCAATATTGTGTCCATGTTGATATGAAAGTTTAATGCGGGACAACCTTGTGTTATACTGGATGAAGTGAACTGGGGTTTAAGTGAGATGAGGATGTGTCTTGCGTTGTATTATGAGTGTTAGCTGTGTGATTTATGAGGTGAAACGGCATTGTATATTATGATGCGTAGGGGTGCACTTTGGCGTGATGTTCCATGCTGTGTTTTGATCTGGACTTCTTGTGGTATGATGATGTGTCGCTAGTGACGCTACTGTAGCGGTGGGTGCAATGTGTTGTGCTATATAGTGTTCTCTGCATATCTGATGCCGAGAGGTGTGTTATGATATGGGAAACTTTGGACTAATGTGTTTCGGTGCTGTGTGATGCTACGTGGCATATCATGCCATGGTATATTGTGATGCAGAGTGAAATGGCGCGATTTGGTATCATGTGTTGTGATGTGGTATACTTTGGTTTGGAGTGATTCGATGTTTGTGTGGTACAACGTAATATTGAGTGGTGAAGTGCAAAGTCATGTCATGTGGTGCAGTGAGGCATGATGTAGCTTGGAGTTATTTGTTATGGTATGGCACTACATGATTGTGACTGTAGTGCCTTGTCACTGGTACGGCGTGATATGCTGTGTGGTGTATTGCGGTACGGTGTGATTCAGCGGTAAATGTATGTAGTGCCATGTGGTGTGGTGTGATATCGTGCGATTTAAAGCGATGTTGTGCGGTGCTGAGTGATGTCTTGTGATGAAGAGTCAAGGGCTCCATAGTGGTGATGGTTCTGGTACCATGTTGTGTTGTGTGGTGTAGCCTGTGTAGAAAACCAAAAGGGTTGGGGAACTGCCGGTGTCACAGAGATGAATGCCCCAAGGGTAGGGTCACTTATGCCTAGTGATGAATCTCCTCCTCAGGGATCAATGACCCACTGGGGAAACTGGAACTTACCCTTACCCAATTGTATACCTTAATGGTAACGTTAATCCTATATCTAATCCTAAAAATAATTCTAACCCTAATCCAAACCCTAATTGTAATTCTGACATGGTTAGCTACATGGGTCATTCATCCCTGAGGTTGGTCACCAGAAAAATTGGGAATTGATGCCCCCTGAGTTACTGCTAACTAAGTTTTGGATGGCCGGGAGTCACTTATCCCCGTGACACCAGAACTTAGGTGTATAAAAGCTGACGTTTCAAGCGGTTTCCCAACCCTCCTGGTTTTATGCTTAGAGAATATGTGAGTGAGGGATATGATCAAGAAAAATCATAAAATTCGTATCTCCAAGTGGCCACGTCATGGTCTGTTTATGATATATAAATAGATGAAATATCCACGACTAAATCCATGATGTACCATCGCATTGTGATAGATGTGAAAATGAAAAATAATAAGTCTCTGTAAGCGGCATTGATAATATCTTTACTGTTAAGGATCAAGATATAATTTTTTCTCAATAAGAAACCTACTTGTATTTCATAGATATCCTAATAAAATGTATGTTGTTAAATTACCTCCCTGCAGAACTTGAATATGCATCCTCCCCATGCTTGTAAACTCACGTTTCAGCACACATGTGTTTAAGATCCACACGCACAACAAGCTACCATACGCCATACAATATTAGTCCATACGTTACTGCATTAGCCTTTCGTTTCCTTTTTCTTTTTTTTTCGAATTCTCAGGCCTCAGGCAGCTGATGGTCCAAGCCGATAATGAATGTAATATCCCATGTAAAAAATTGTGGGATGGTTATGGTCGCTGGAATGGCAATAAGAGATGGAGTACTTATCTTCAAGAAATCAATCTTCCTTTATCTTTAGACAGTACGGCAAGCAACGCTATTTTATATTTCTTAAAATTCCACGAAGAAAGAGATAAATATGTTATAAAAGTAATATATACAGTATGAGTGGCCGAACTGTATGGGCATTTACAAGGCGAGTCGTAGTGAATCCCATGCAGTTCGAACGCGAATACTGTATGTTGCTTATCCAACGAATACATGTGAATATTTAGGAATTATTTTAGGAATACGGACGAACCATTTGATGCAAGAAAAATTGAAGGAAAAGGTGCATGTAAATTACGACGACCTTGTATCCCAATTTACAGCATTGATTAAACATTTATGTTCTTTTGTTTTCCTTTATACACTATAAGAAACCCTTTCATCATCCAGGTCCCTTGTTGCTTCTTACCAACGTTTTTTGATTGAGTCTTTTAAAGAGTTTTTGAGATAGTGTGAAATCAATGTTTTATTACCATGTTTCTAGTTTTCCCCGATCTTTTGGTCAAAAACGAACGATTCCTTCTTTTTTATAAGCCGTCAATTTAAGTCGAAATTCTTGTTTTAGATCCTATGAGTGAGTTCGACGGAAGACTAAATCTTGATTACATCAGCAACCACGTGAGAGGAAGTGGGATTTTCTGGATTTATGGAGATTCCTTAAGTCACTATTTCTATGAATCCATTTTACAAAGGGGATTATTTTGTCCGAGTACGTTCAAGATATGTAATTCAACTTACAACTGGATCTATCCTAAAAAGCTCTACGAACTGGTAAGTGATGTATAAAAAAAATTATTGATAAAAGAATAACAACAACAGTAACAACATCTACACAAGCAAAACAAATGTAACAACAATTACAACAACAATAAAAATGCCAGCAATAACAAGAACAATAACAAGAACAATAACAACAATAATGATAATAACAATAATTTCCCATCTTGAAATATCCTCTTCGTGTATACTATTCGGCATTTCATGCATTATATTCCGTGCAATGTTGCATTGTGTGTCCAAGGTTTAACTCAATAATATCCGAGGAAATCGAAATAAACGAGTCAAAAGCGTTTGTTAAATTTCACGTCACGTGAGAAAACCACACTTCTGACACAATTTTTGATGCAAATTACAAAATACTTAGTTTGAATCCGAAATTCCAACAGAAGGTTGGTGAAAATAAAAAAAAATTTCATCGTACACTGGTGACAAGAATTTGTGATGTCGAACAAAATAGAGTTTACCTTGTAATCTCCAGCAGTTGTTATAGATACTGCCGAATAACTATCGTCTGCTCCTGCGACAGCTGCCATCTTGTGAAGAACATATCGTGAAAAACATATCGTGAAAAAATATATCCCGATGACCTTAACATCTCTCCAGCTTGTTGCTTTACCTCTATATTAAATCTTTTTGATAATTCTTTTTGAGATATTTATCAATGATCTTTTTCAATTTTTATTCAGACAGAAACCTGCGCTGAAACGAAGTTAGAAGTTCCTAAAGTACTCTTATATCTCCGTGAAGTAACCAATAATTCTGCGATGGACAAGCAATCAGCGTTAATCTTTAATGCTGGAATACACTATGTCAAGGTAAATAAATACGACAACCTTTTAGACGTAGGTGGATTTCGAGAAAGTGTACAGGATCCGGCTACCGATCCAATGCACCGGAAAATTACACGCCTTGCCCAGCTATTGGCCGGCATTGTTTGACAAATTGCGCCGCTAAACGAATATGGTAAATGTTTGCTCAACATTGTACCAAGGATCTTCACTTCTCCACCTTCGCTGTGAAAGAACCCTGGTACATTAAAGTCACCTGACTATCAAAATCTGGTTGTGACAAATTTTTGCCTAGGGTAGTATAGGTGATCGACAGTACTTAATTCTCACTAGTCTGCTTAAAACCATATAGCGTTAACATCCCCCATACACTATATCAAACGATGTATCATAAATTGAGTAAAAAATGTACACAAGTTAATTTTATTTAGAATTAAATCAAACGTTTTCGACTATAAAGTCATCATCAGGATAAACTAACAATTGTTATTTTCAGAGCTTTAAAAACTTAAAAATATTCGCAGAATATTGACGAGTAGCTGCCGCACTCTTGTGGGGCCCCTCCTAACAGTAAAACCCCAGGTGTACTACGACTTTTTATTTGCATCAAACCATATTAAATCAGTAACATTTATGTAAAAATGATTTGAGCTCGAGCAACATCTTGCTCCTTTTTTTTATAGCTCATACACTCTCTAAAATCTTATCTTCAATTACAGACTTCAAGTTTTAATCAATACAAAGAAGCTATTAAAAGTCTGGCTGGCGTTTTAAGTTCTGAATACAAAGGCAAACCAATTTGGAAGTCGACTTCAGCTATTCATGATCAAACAGCAACAGTTATGGGATCATTTAGGAGATTTACAACTGATCAGGTAAAAAAATTGAAACGGTCGACGAGGATCGAACCCGTAGTTTTCAGGAATGATTTCCAGAGTTTACGAGCTTGAACGAATTTCGCAATCATTAATAAACCCGACGTTCGCTGATATATCCTATGTCCTACTCACTATAAAAAAATTGATAATAATCAGTAGTAACATTAAGATTAGAGTTCCGCTTAAGATTCCAATATGAACGGCCACTTATTTTCTAAATTGAGCACTTTCACAGTTCGTTTGAGGGGGGATCATTGCATAAAAACAAAAGATTTCCAGTCCTTCAGGCTGGAAATCCTTTGTTTTTATGCAAAAATACCCTTCAAAACAAATTGTATTTTGGGAGTTGTGAAAGTGGTCGACAAAACATTACATTATTTTACAATTCATATCTATAGCACCCTTTAATCGCCACTAAGTTTAAGATTTCGCACACACGATACCAGTAAAATGCCGCAATGAAATCGTTACCGAGAGACCTTGCGTTCCCAAGTTACCGAAATGAAATGATGTGAAACCATAAACCTGACTGGAATGATTTGATTCCGTTACTCTAAACGTAATGATAGGAAACCTCTTCTGAAAGAAGACTAAACCAGTATCGAGTGAAAATCTTGTCTGAATGGTTTTGCTACGGTTGTTCGAATTCCTTCACTCTTTTGGATAGAAAGAAGAGGAAAATATGCAGCTCTTGAGTTTGGCTTTTTCCTCAGAGCTTTAGTCCCCTTCCAGATGATCTGAATGCAAGGAAAAAGCCTGGGTCTAGCAGCAGAATAATCTATTTTCATATCTGTAATCAGTTGTGTAACATTATGTGTTTTTTTATGAAACTGTTTGAAACTTTGTACCAGTATTCAATAACTGGAAAGGTATTTCCATTACGAACTTAAGAACAGAATTTGGTATAGTTCATGAGATATTAGCTAACTTAAATTGGAAATGAATTTCTATTTGACAACTAGTTCCAACCCACTTTCGTATTTCCAGATCTCCTGATTAGCTTCAATTCGCAACTAACCATGATACCAGTTTCGTACAGTGTAGATTTCATTCCGGTGTGACTTAGTTCCGGTATCGCGTGAACGAGGTCTAAGGTTATGTTTTGTTTTTGTAGCGGGTTAAACTGTTCAACGCCTACGGTACTTCAGTGATGTGTGATGCTGGCGTCACTCTTCTTGATATTTATCCCATCTCAGCTTCGTATCCTTTTGGCACGAAGGATGGCGTTCACTACGACAGTGTGGTGTTCTATCCTGTCGAAGACTTACTCTTGAATTATTTTGCATCCATATTACGCTATCCCACAAATCAGGATTTGAGTTAGGAAACAATTTAACATTTTGAAGAAAATAATGTTTTGAACCTGAAAGAATTAGTATGTGTTTGTGAAAGTTGATTAGAGTAGTCAAGGTTAGAGTAATCTTTTGGAAGGCTATTATTAGTGTAGACTAACGTTTCTATAGCCTCAGTAACCGTTATTTTGACTCTGAAGATGACCCCGTCGAAACTTAGTTAATGCCACCAGCGGTCTTCCTCAAGACTTCTCTAACCTGGACTAACGTAATACA
>JBAHVQ010000539.1:154967-173783 GCA_036872915.1 Nanipora kamurai | reverse complement strand
GAAAGAGGAGGACGAGCCCGAGACGAAAGAGGAGGACGAGCCCGAGACGAAAGAGGAGGACGAGCCCGAGACGAAAGAGGAGGACGAGCCCGAGACGAATGAGGAGGACGAGCCCGAGACGAATGAGGAGGACGAGCCCGAGGAGAATGAGGAGGACGAGCCCGAGGAGAATGAGGAGGACGAGCCCGAGGAGAATGAGGAGGACGAGCCCGAGGAGAATGAGGAGGATGAAACAGAATACAACGACGACGAAGACTATGAACCAGAGGAGAACGAAGAGGACGAGTCAGAATACAACGACGAGGAAGATGATGAACCTGAGGTGAAAGAAAATGAACCAGAAGAGAAGGAAGATGAGCCAAAACTAAAAGACGAAGAACTGACGGAAAGGTCAGAACAAGATGAAGAGAAAGATACCTTTGATATGCCAAGGGAGAGCGATGAGGAATATGACCGTAAGTAATTTCACTTTTTAAACTCGTGTCGTCAAATGAAATAAACTGAGAACGATGTAAAAATATAGAATGCTGCGTAGGCGGTACGTAAAACAACGTAGAAAGTTAAAAGGTTGGTAGACTGCCGAATTTATGCAGGAAAATTCTGACGTTTCGAGCAAAATCCCTTCTTCAGTGTGGTGAAACGTGTTCTAGTCCAGTGTTAGGTGTAATCTTGTTTTGCAACAATTGGAAAGAAGAAAAAATGAAAGTTTACGTAAAGTCGGATAATGATAAACTTATTAGACAGTTTAGGGTACAGTACTACTGGAAGTTCTAATTATCATAATTGTTTTTATACTCGCCATTCGGGTGGATCAAAATATGGCATACCTCGTAAAATACCATCATGACATACTTTAGACTGAACTGACTGACATACAAGTTGCCGTAATCGAGAACAGCGTTTCTGTAATTGTTTTGTTAACAAATAGATTACATTTCACCGTTGCCTGTTCACTTGTAGATGCAGAGACGACGTTACAACTTCGTCACGGAAAAATGGCGTATGAGACTTGCCGCGTTGCGTCGCTTTCTGTGAATCTATAATAAAACAGGCAACAAAAAACAATCTATTTGATGCAATGAATCGTCAAACAAAAATGTTGAAACGCTCGTTTAAAGCTTACGGGAAATTTATGAAGCGTGAAGAAATGAAATCAGTCATCTGACGTAATCCTTCACTCATACAAGTAAAGCAACGTCATTGGTTCATGATATCACGTGGACAGTCGTGACGCCATCTGTACCCCTATACTTTGATAAGTCATGTGTAACGACAAATGAAAATGCAGGTAGAATTAAATTTGAGTAAATTAAGCATTCCCCAGATTTTTCATTCAAAATTAATTAGTAAAGTGTAGATTTGACGTCATCCTCTTTACGTACCTGAGTAAAACACTTGTGCAGCACATTTGGTTCACGTGTATGACTCAAAAAAAGTGTTCTTGAAGGTCCCTATTGCCAGTAGGAATTCGGAGTAGTTGAGCTTTGGCGGAATTAAGAAGTTGAGAAAGAAGCTAAACCGCTTCAAATTCATAATTCCATTTGAACTTCTCACCGGCAAATAGTGAACCTCAATATTGTCAATATAATAGTGTATTGATGATTACTATAGTTCTCTCAAAAGTCGATGTTTGAACTTGTCAATATCCCTACAAGTTTATAATTTAATATCTGTATGACTTTACTAAAAACTCATTCGTTTTGTTTTTGTTTATATACGACAGCTGAAGTCATGGACCTTTTTAAACAAGAATAAGGAAACGGTAAACAATATTTTCGATAATTATTATAAAGAATACATTTTTATGCATTACTCGTATTGAACCAAAGGCGGTCGAGGGACATGTCCAGGGAATTCTGCGGAAGTTTTTATGTACACAGCAGAAATTGTAAACAATGAACCTATCAGCAAATAGAAACATGGAATGTCTATTTGTTCAACCTCATCATTTCAACATTAATGGTCTTCAAAAAAGTAGACAGGTGAACGGTCGGAGTGCTTTCAATTTTAATCCCAGCAAATTTAATCTGATTTCAAAACACGATTTATATCATGTACCAATAGAACCCTATTTTTATATTTTGTATAAATTTTGCACGACCCTTGCTGAAAAATTTAATACTACGGGAGTATTGAAGATTCGAAAACTAAGTGTAGCTTTTAGGAAAAGTCTTACACTAACAGTACAATTTTATAAACCATGTCCCATCGATTGACGTTAAATTCAGGGTTTACAGTAATAGGGTTTGCTTTTTTTCTTGTTTGGTCTGAAAGTTGGAGAAAAATAAACTAATATTACTGTTTCTTTTGTTTTTAGAATTCTTGGTCTTTTTGTTTGCAGCTTCTTAAACACTTGCACGAGTAGACTTTGCTAGAAACGAAACTTTCCGAATTTATCCTCTGCACGTCTTTCATAAATAAAGTTATCTTTTTGTAATCTGTATAGTTTTTTGAACGTTTTCTGCACACAGAACCAATGTTAACGGTTAACGTTTCTTTCATTCAGAGTAGTATTTATTAAATGCACGTAGTCTGCACAAATCATCTAGTACCTGTGGTGCGAACTTAAAGACCAACCAAAAGATTTCCCAGTCTTTGAATTTCTCATTTCCTTTGCAAAGTTCCGCATGCATAATAAACGTTAAATGATTTATTACAATCTTGCGTAATTCTAATTTGTTTGAAGTCGGAATTTCAAAGAGATACGAAGTTCTGAAGTAAAAGAAAATGTTGAAATTTGTTCTTCAAATCAAATAATAAATGTTCATTCTATACTTCATCAACTGAACCTGACGTAACGATGGCGATGCGCGATTTCCTGTATATGTGAGTGCAGTATAAAGCCAAGTTTTCATTTCTACAGGTAGAGATATGGCAGAAATCGCGATGAGTGGAAAAAGAAAGTTTCTATATGGCATATGTACGCATGCAAATACAGCTTGCAGACACCATTTTAGAAATCGGATCGTGTAGCTAGTAATTTGCAGCTGTACGTGGATTAACAGGCGGATTACCGGTAAATTTTCTGTAGAAGACTGAAAAATCGCACTGGAAACTGCGTATATGAAAACACGAGCGTGTTTTCATACACGCAGTTTCCAGTGCGATTATGTTATGCGCATAATATGTATACAAGCTCGAATTATGACCGTATCCGTAGGAATGGAAACGCAGCCCAAGGGAAACGTCCGATGAATTTACCACTCTACCTTGTTTTGGTACGGGGTTTTCCATGACCTCATGCCAGAGGTAATAGTAAAAGCTTTGTCAAAAAATAAATGACTTAGTAAAGTGACGAAGAGACAGTTACGAGTAGTTCGGAACGCTTACAGTTAAAAGAACGATACTGTTGTTTTGAATTTTGAGTTGCAGTTTGATACTATTAAACTCTTAGGAAATTTTTGCTGATCAAATTCCAGACGGGACTCGAACCCGCGACCTGAATGCTAGCTACACGCTCTAACCATTGAGCCACTAGAACTCAGACGGCAGAGCAAGGTTATTTTCAGTATTTAAACCTGGGACGAGCCAGGACTAAGACCAACCACCCATGAAGAGGCGTCAGCTGCAATGCATGAGCACCTGATTTCTGGTGTGCATAAAAATAATAATAATAATAATATTTTGACAGGTTAACTTGGTCAGCTAGTTATTAAGAACAGCGCTGCTATCAATCAAGGACCTGTGTACATTAAACCTATTATAAAAACATTAAAATTGAGAGAATTAAGTTATTTACAAGAAAAGACAAAATAATTATAGACATAAGAAGAATTAAAAATTACGTAGTTAAAGTATAAAAGAATTTCTTGCATTTTTCCTTAAATCTTAAAATTGATTTTTCCTTTGTAATGGTATTTGGGAGTTTATTATATTCTAAGGCTCCTTGGAACTGAAACGTTTTACGGTCAGCTTCAGTATTTACTTTCGGTAATAAAAGTTTATTCAGTTCTCCACGAGTTCCCTCACCATGTGCAAATTTCGTAAAATAACCTTCATAACACTCAGGGGACAGATTTTTTAAAATTTTTAAAACTTCCATCACACATAATCTATTTCTCATATTTTGAGTTTTCCCCCAGTTGTTTTGTACTTTGTTCCCATAGACAATCCTGAAGTCTCGATCTTGAACTTTCTGGAATTTCAGTATTGAGCTGTTAGAATCCCCAAGGAGGGCACCATTGCAATAGACGAAAATAGGCTCAATCATGGTCTTATAGATGGACTGCGCAATTTGAGGACTAATATGACAACGAATACACGACAGTAACTTTATCAGTTTCATTGCTTTCTTGTACATTTTATCTTTGTGATCAATGTAATTTGAAGACTTGTCCATATTCAGTCCAAGGTACTCACGTGACTCAACTTCATTCACAGATACACTTTTGAATATGATGTTTGATTTGCGAGCTTTAGATAATTTCTTCGACGTACCAAATAAGATAAATTCAGTTTTCCCGTGTTCAAAGTTTATTACAAGACTGTTTCTGTCTAACCAATTTGCAAGTTTTGAAAGATCATGATTTAATTTCTCTTCAATAACGTCATGGCGTTTTTCGGCAATGAACACTATGATATCGTCAGCATACAAAAGAATTTGGCAATTGTCCATCTGTTGATCGATATCATTAATAAATAGTATGAACAATAAAGGCCCAAGGATTGAGCCCTGAGGCACCCCACAGACAACAGGCAAACTATCCGACTTTATACTATCGTAGATAACCGATTGCCTTCTTCCAAATAGATACTCTTCAAACCAATTTAGTTCATTTCGTTTGATTCCATAGCAGGATAGCTTTGCCAGTAAACAACCGTGGTCAACAGTGTCGAAAGCTTTTTGAAGGTCGACGAAGACAGTCCCACAGTATTCGCCTTTATCCATATGTTTTCGGATATAATCAGAAAAATAAGTTACCGCTTGTTGAGTAGATCGACCTTTGCGAAAACCAAATTGTAGTCCAAACCAAAAGAAGTTAGTAGTCCGTTACGCCACTGGATCAGAGAGCCTTTAATCGTCCACCGCTAATCCAACAATATAACAGCAAAGACGTCAATGAAGTGCTACAGGGCTTGGAAAACAATATACAAGTAGAAAACTGGATCACATCCTCTGTTAACCAGGTGATAGAAGTCGAGACGCTGTAGGTTCGTTATGAAATGAAGGTATTGAAATGGCATCATCTGACCGATTATCATCTGATCAGGTCATAGAAATTGAATCGCGTGAACAATCAGATCGAGTCTCTTACCTCATTTGTTAAACAAATTCAAGATTACCGATCAAAACATAAATCTCAAGTAAAGTCGGCTAAACAAAGTGAATTATCACCAAGCCGTGCCAATGATGTCCAAGATGATGAGTTATTCACTTCGTTTGATAAACAAATCAAAGATTCATCCTTTGAAGTTTTACATGGTGATAATTGATATACTATCTATAGTTTGTGGTTCACCACGTATTATTTTAATGCCAATCTTTTGACCTGTTGACGCAGGACTTCATCAGAGCAATAGCCAACGGGCCGTTGGCAACTCGACTCAATGGCTAGCATTCAGAAGGTTGCGGATTTGAGTCCCGTCTGGAACTCAGAGTTTTTCTGAGTGCATGGCGTTCCACACTTTGATCAGCAAAAATTTCCTAAGACTTTAATACTGTTGTTAAAAGTGCACCGGTATTATGATATCAGTCCAGTACGAATACGTCCTCGTGATTATCCGGTATGAGATATTTATTCATCGATACCTTTATTTCACTATGAATGAACCTTTCCTGGAGTTACTATCAAGAGTTATTTTTTGGAATTTGTTTTATTTCTTACTAGTTATGATATAAACGTGTATTTTATCAGTCCGGATTACTAAAAAATAGATTGTGGAAATAACGGACAGTCGTTATGTGGAGACCTCATTTTCATTCATCGATATCCTTAACACAGGTAATATACTTAATGGTTACAGATGAGAAATGGCCCTTTCCACGCAAACAGTGCAATGTTCTGCCAACTGAGCTACGAAGGCCGTTGCCGAGAGCGTGGTCACCAATTCTGTATTTAATGCATGGTAATGCCGACGAAGTGAAGGGTGCAGTTAAGGAATAGTTTGCATTTACAAATGTCACGAAATGGGAAGTTACAGCTTATTTACGAGTATAGAAGTTGTGCGAGTACGGGATATCGTACTTCTGGAGGCAGTTTCAAGCAGATATTCCACCGTCTCCATGACAGCTTATCTTAGAGTATCGTACTGAGTGGCTGGTTTGGTAGATCTAAGTCTCAGACATTAGTGCACAAAAAAACAAGAAATATACACAAGTATCTGACCAGTCAATTTTTGTATTAAATAAGGTCGGCATTACATACGTACTGCGCTAATAATGACAACAAGTTGTTAATTTTCTGATCTTTTGTATTCAGCCATCTGGTAAACAAATGTCTGATAACTACTAAAGAGCACGATCTTTTTTTTATGGCAACGATTGCTTTAAAATGTTCACAACAGGTTTCTATATGTTCTCACGAAAGTATATTAGCAACATCCGTAGCACGGAACCCAAGTGAATGATATTTTATTTAAAACAAAAGTAATACAATATATACCGTGGAACAAAAAAAAATCAATACGAAAGAATGCTGATTGAAGAACGCAACAGTTAAAACCTGAGATCTATTCTATGATCATTTCGTAAAAATTCGAATCGCTTTATGTTGTTCGAGAAGTTCAGTAAGCTTGTGTTGTTTTTATGTGGCAAAATGAAATAAAACCCTCGGATAATGAGATAATATTCTTTCGAAGCAAGATCGGATTCGCCAGTAATCCAATATTGACTCTAAGCTGCTTTTGTAGACTTACTATAGATCTAGTTCACGAAGTAGTTTCCTCTCCATTGAGCGGGAACGAGATGATATAAACGTCCTTAAATTTTAACCCCAAGGCATCATAATTTGGCTTAGTAGACCAAGGAATAATCGGATCATGTATCGCGAATTGTCACTGGCCTGTTTTCTTTTGGTTTTTAGTGGTGCGTGGTGTTCTCTCGCGTCTAATACTATTGTATTTACTGGAGAGATCGTTGATGTTCAACCAGAAAACAAAAACTTTGCCGTGGTTCGAGTCCTGGAAGTCTTACTTAGCGATATTCGGTTTCCATCAATTGTACGTGTGAGAAACGTTGGAGAACACGCATCTTGGAATAAAACCAGAACAGTATTTATTTTCTATGTTGTTCCTCGGAATAGATCAGAAGCATTCGATTTGGTACATTACTGGGCTATAAACCCTAACGACCTCAAGGAGCTTCAAACTGACAACCTGAAAGGTTTGACATTCTATACAGTAAAATCTACTTACTTAATAAAAACCTACAATTGATTGACCTATGATAGTGCTAATTTTTTAAGAATATAGGCATGATTATGCAATATACTATAAATTATAAATCCTAGATGTATCTTGACTATAGTAATTTTCTTTCAGTTTAGGCAGGTAATTTTAAAAATGCTGACATATATAAGAAACCTGTTCTCCTTTACCCTTTCCCTGCCATGGGGAATTTTTGTTATCTTACTCTGGCTAACGCCAGACGATTTTACTCATCAAAGGGAAATCTCTAGCTGGGAAGGAGTTTAGCTTTCTATCCGTTTAATATTGACGTCAACCGAAGACTTTAAATAAGAGTAGCATTCGTGAAATGTTGCATCATGCTTACGATTTCTGTTATTAAGACTCGGATTTTCGCGTATGACATTCATGTGGATTTATAATGTAAGTCGATTAGCGTTTCGATTGGGCAACCCCAGGAAAACCACAGTAAAAGTACGTATGTATGTGATAAACGTCGTTGTATCAAGAATATTTGTTCAAGTCATATATGTATACTGTTTACTTAAAGTATTATCTGGGGCATGATGTGGAAGAGCTTGAAACCTGTTTTCCATTCATAGTAGTAGACAGTGGGGAGGCCTCCCAATAACTATTGTCTGGGGGCCTGCCTCCCAATATTTCCATTTATAATATCAGTCGATAAAGTTTAAATACAATATATCACGTCGGCACAGAAATTAATAAAGGAAATCTAAGTAAATATTGGTTACTAGTCAAAAATGGAGTGCGAGCTTTTCCGTTTAGCCTCCTTATAAAACCGAGGCTCTTTGCCTTTGGTAGACTACCCTATGGTCAAAATTTAGAATTAAAAATTAGAGTGCTGCGTCTGCAGTATTGAACGGCTTGTAGATAGTCAAAAGGTTTGGGAAACTGCCGGAACTTAAGAATGCTTAAACTGAAAACGAAACCGAACACGAAAAATTTTTCTTTTTTTTTGACGTTTCACTCCGACGAAGGGCCTTCACCCTATGGTCAGTTAGGTGCCCCCTACCTTATTCGCTGGGGAATGTTCTTATACACCCTGAAGACTGTTGTGAGTCGTAGCTTGAAAATGAGTCGTAATTCAGTCCTGGTAGGATCAGCCTTCTGTTATTTTACTTTGGCTACTACCAGACGATTTTACTCGCCAAGGGGAGACATCGTGCAGGGAAAGAGTTCTGACTATTATTTATTGAAATATCTATTCCCAGAGCATGCATATTACAACAACTAGTACTATGGACAGAGATTATAAACAGTTCCGTGGTGATGAAAGTCAGTAAGGCCTGATTTCCATCTAATCGTCTCAATCGCCCGAATTTCAGTGCCCAGGCAATTAGGAAGATCGTACGGAAATGCTCAGGAACGATTCAGAAGATCCAGACAATCGCAGTTCTATCCCATGGGATAGAACTGCTGACGCGATCATACAACTAATGAAAAACAATTTTGTGATTGAAGTCATCCCAGTTAGCCTGGCTATCCCAAGTACAGTGTTGTGTTTCAGATTAACTCGGGTTTATGTCCCACCAATTTCAGAAATTCAAGAACATTCTTACATTCGATTCCGACGGTCAGTCGATACATGCAGCAGTGGCTTGAAATGTCTATATGGAGGAAAATGTGGTGCATTGATTACTGGGAAACCTATATGTAAATGTACAATCAAGTGCGGTTTTGAAGATGAGCCGGTGTGTGGTACCAATCGACTAACGTACCCCAACCTTTGCACCTTACAGCGGCATTCTTGTTTAAAACAACGATTAATTGAAGTGCAGTACTATGGACCTTGCAGTAAGCAATATTATTATAATTATTATTATTGTCGTTCGAATTATTTACTATTATTATTATCATTATTATTATTAAATGAAGTGCAATACTATGGACCCTGCAGTAGGCAATATTATGATTATTATTATCATTATAATTATTTACTATTATTATCATTATTATTGATATTGTTAATTGAAGTGCAATACTATGGACCTTGCAGTAAGCAATATTATTATTACTATTATTGTCGTTATAATTATTTACTATTATCATTATTAATTGCAATAAGCAGTAATAAGTGTATTATTATCCTAATAATTATTAACTATTATTATCATTATTGCTGTTATTTTTATAATTAACTAATTACTTTTATAATAATCGTTATTGTGGCTTTTTTATTCTTGTTATTATAATGATCATGATTATTTATTATTATTGTTGTTGTTGTTATCATTGCTATTGTAATTATTGTTGTATAGTTGTTGTTAATATTCTTATGGTAGTTATTGTTGCTAGGATTGCTATAACCGCGACAAATGTTATTATTGTTGTTTTTATTGTTATAGCTGTTATTGTTGTTATTCTTGCAACTTTAGTTAATGTATGTGTTCTTCAATCTCATTTTTATTATCATTGTCATCATCATCATCATTATTATTATTAATTATTATTATTGTATGTAATGTTTAATACTTTTTTACGTTAACGTTTCAGTGGTGTCCAGCTGCAAACAAGCATTGCAAGAAGAGCTTGGCAACAAAGATGGCGAATATTTCTTTCAACTAACTCCAAAATGTAAAAAGCCAATTAAAGTGTACTGCCATGGTATGCGCACCTCAAACCCCAAGGAATATCTTACCCTTTCACAGGACCGAGATAACTACGCCAGGATATACGACAGAAGGTTGCCGCTATCCAGAAGAAACCAATGCAATGGTATTAACCTTGGTACAGAACTGTACCGTGATGGTGGGTTTACAAAGTTTTATAAAGTTAGGCTGGATGTTGCTCAAGGAAGCATTATTCCAGATGACTTTCAATTTACTGAAAGCGATGGCAATCGTATTCCATATGGAACTGCTGGAGATTGCTTCTCCTCGAATCGTGGAAACTGTAGAAAAGGGAACTTCAGTATTGATCTGACTGGTACTGGACTGAGGCTGAAACCTTCGGTGTCTTGGTCATTGAATGCTAGGCCACGTAGCATTCGTATCCAAGATTTCCGAAAGAATGAACTTTTTCAAATTGTGACGGCTAAATGTGGAGGAGATTGCGGACGGTGTCACCCAGCGGGGAAATTATTAGTGGAACAACTGAACTGTGGTAAGTTACTTACTCGGGCGCCATCAAATCTGCGAGTCCACAGATGTACAATTCTACGAACGCGCGATTCCACACATGCACAAGTCAACGATCGCGCAAGTCAACAGATGCACAAGTCTACAAATGCTCTAGTCAACAGATGCACAAGTCTACAAATGCTCTAGTCAACAAATGCAAGTCCACTAATGCACAAGACTAAAAATGGACAAGTAAGCAAGTGCGATGTACAAATAGAAATCGACATAGCCCATATTCGCGCAAGTTTGCAAGTCTGCTTTCCACCAACGATCAAGTCCAAAAAGCTGTAAATTTACAAATTTCCTAGTAAACAAATGTATAATTTTGAAGATATGTAATTTAGTTTGCATGTTTATGATTTCGCGTGCATAATTTAGGAATTCATGTGCACTTTAATTAATTCACTTGCACATTTCAGAATTTCATTGCAAGTGTTTTTATTTCATTTTGCACATTTACTGATACCAGTTGCTTTTTTGTAGATTTCACTTTTCATATTTGTCTTCGCCTGCCATTTTTGTATATGCATTTTTAAATTTTGTTTGCACGTTTGTGGATATAATCCCCACGTTAATTGATTTCATATGCACATTTTTTGATTTTATTTTGCACATTTATTGACTCTTTGCAGTTTGTTATTTTCATTTGCGCGTTTTTGCATTTCATTTACGAATATTCAATTATTGCCATTTCGTATCCACACTTGGGTTATAAATTACCCATCTGATGGTTTCATTTGAATATTTGTTCAAATCATTTGCACACGTATTGACATAATTTTTCCATAGATCCCTGCGACGGTGTGAAAGTTTGTCACTATGGCTCCTGTCAGTCATCTCCACTGTCCACCAAAGGTTACAGGTGTACTTGTCCAACGTGTGCGTCTGAGAAACGCTCTGGATCAGTCGCTAACGGAAAAGTTTGTGGAACTGACGGTGTGACATACGAAAGTGAATGCCAATTGCAGAAGAATTCATGTGAAATAAACAAGTTAATCGAAGTAAATCGTAAAGGACCTTGCAGTAAGTAAGTTATGGTATGAAGGGACTTTATGTTAGATTACCAGTGAACCTTCCCTGCCACGAGGGGTCGTTGCCTTGGAAGTCACAGGAAGTCGAGGAGAAAGGAGACAGACATCCACCGATATCACAGGGTTAAGTGACTGCCTGGAGGAGTGACACTGGTCATTCATTTTCGGGGTCATTTATCCGTTATGACTTTTTCACGTCACATGTACGATAAGTTACCACAGCAACGAGGATAAAAACACGCGAGAACCTTGTAAAACAAGAATCGATAACCGAGTTTTGTCGACTGGCTACTTGAGTGTTCCTTTGATCCCTAACCCTACATTTAACTTGATCATGGTTCTTTGACAGAATTTATAATTCTCGTTTGTAGTGTAGCACGCTTTAGTTGTAAAGAAAGTCGAGACCGGAACTTCAACAGGACCTGGAAGCATTTGTTACATTCAAACGCTAAGGGGCTTTCGTAATTAAATTCGTTACTCGCAAACGTCGCAATGAAATTCATTTATCCCAATGGTTATCCAGTATCCAACCGTCACAAGAGTCGGATATACATATATATATATATATATATATATATATATATATAAGCAAAGGTCTTTCTCCTTTCTTCCAGAGAACCATAACGATAACTGCGAATATCAAAGGTTTTTTAAGTGTACACAGCCAATATTTCGTTGACTCATTTTAAAACCATTGTGAAACCTTCAAATATTTTTTCGGTCTATTGTCGAATGTTCATATTGCGCGGAAAACTAACACTCAAGGATAGTTCCGGAAAGCAGTAAAAAATATGTGACGTCAACTAGGTCACATGATACGCAGGATGGAAAGTTTTGCAGGGTGCTAACAACAAAAATTTGCCGGAATCTTGCATGAAAAAAATCTTACGATACGTACGTTCACCCCCCCCGCTGTCTCGTATGGGAGGACATAGCGTTGATCCAGAGCCAGAAAATTGGATAAAACCTGGAAAGTATTTAGTGGTTCAAGACCAACGTCATGGCTAAAATAACTCCTCATTATTATTACACCCACCGGGAGTTGTCCGTTCGTGCCAATTAATTTCTCACACACGACATGAAACCCGGCCATGTTGGTCAAACATTTTTGTTGGAGTAACATTGAAAATATTTTCGATTGAGAGCAAATTCTGTAGACCATAACAACAGCACAATTCAAAAGTATACTACAATGTAACGGGACACAATACAGTCCAAGTCAGTACAGTACGATGCAAAACAGCAACAATAATGCAGTGTAATACAATAAGTTACAATATAACATGATACAATTGCATTACAGGGCAATGTGCATGCAATGGCATTACATGGCAATGCAATACGAACAAAATCTAGAATGAATGAGACAATACACGAGATGAGCTAAAACGACTGGAGTGAACTATAATTACGAACATTATCGAGATATATTTATGCCTAAAATATTCACGATATGATTAATGGACACTTCAATAAGTTGGATCTGGTTAGAAAATTATTGCAAATATTGCAGACTGTAAAATGGCAAGAATAAAACATGCTGACCTAATTACTGTTAACAATAAGCTGTATGATATGTTTTTTAAAACTTATTTAGATCCTTGTGAAAATGTGAAATGTAAATATTATGGAAAATGTGAGAAAGAACTGATGAAACCCAAAGGTTATCGATGTTCTTGCCAAGATTGTTCAAGTGTACTGGACTCCGTGAGGGTTTGTGGCAGTGACCTAAAGATTTATCAGAATGAATGTCAGTTAAAACGCGAGTCATGTCGGATGAAAACCTTGATAAAAATTACAGATAATGGACGATGTAGTAAGTATTTGACCAGATTTATTTTTTAATTTCTATCCCACCCTTTCTTATTCTACCTTAACTTTATCTGTCCTATTCTAATCTTATCTTTTCCGTTCTATTCTAATCTGTTTTTATTTTACTTTATTTTGTTTTATTTCATTTTACTGCCAAAACGTCCGTCGTCCGCCTATAATTTCTTTCTCTTGGCCTCTGCACTTGTACAGTTTTCACTCTCTGTATAATCACCCTAGACAACATAATAAAATTGTACTACACAATTGTGCCGTAGATCCTAGGTACAGCAATTACGAGTGCATTGCAATGCAACACAGCACAAAATAAATGTGGCATGCATGATACGATACGCTAATCGAGCAAGTATGCTTGTAATACATTAATTAACCGTAAGATTGATATATTTATGACTGAAATCTTTGCGCGATAACATTCGCCGTAGAATTAAAGGACTATTCGATAAGTCGGCTCTCTTTAGCAAATTATGGCAAATGTTACAGAGAATAAACTATGAGTATGGCGAGAATAAAATATTCAAAAGAAACTGACGTCGTTTGCGTTCAATACAGTAAATTTTCGTCAGATGCAATGTTTCTGAAACTTATTTAGATCCTTGTGAAAATGTGAAATGTGAATACTATGGAAAGTGCGAGAAAGACCTGTCAAAACCTAAAGGTTATCGATGTTCTTGCCAAGACTGTTCAGGTGTAGCAGACACCGTGAGTGTTTGTGGTAGTGACCTTAATATATATCAGAATGAATGTCAGTTAAAGCTCCAGTCATGTCGGACAAAAACCTTGATAAAAATTATCGATCCTGGACAATGTAGTAAGTACTTTACTCAATATTTGTTTAAGTTTCTATTTTAATCTCCTTTATTCAATGCTATTCTCTTCATTTCTATTCTATTATATTCTATTCTATACGTAATATAATATACTATTCTGTTCTATTTTATTTTTTGTTGTTTTTTTGTTCCCATTTTATTTTAGTTTTTGATTTTATTATTTTTGATTATACAGTATTCAACATATATAGACGTGATTTACGTTCATCGACAGAACTTTTTGTAAGCAAGCCGTGCGATATAACGTTTTTATAAGGAAGTTATGTGATATAATGCTTTTAAAACTATTTAGATCCTTGCAAAAATGTAAAATGTGACTATTATGGAAAGTGCGAAAAAGATCTGACGAAACCCAAAGGTTATCGATGTTCTTGCCAAGATTGTTCAAGTGTAGTTGACTCCGCGAGGGTTTGTGGCAGTGACCTTAAGATCTATCAGAATGAATGTCAGTTAAAATTCGAGTCATGCCAGACGAAAAGCTTGATAACAACTACCTTTAATGGACGATGTAGTAAGTACTTCACTCTGTTTAATTTTTAACTTTGTACTTTATTATATAATGGTATTCTAGTGTATGGTATTCTGAGGTATGCTATGCATTGGAATTCAATTCTGTTCTATCCTGTTTAATCCAATTCCATCCTATCCCATTGGTCTCTGCATCTTTCAACTTTCTCTTTCTGAATCATTACCTTGACACAATATAATTGGTATACTGCCACAAAATTATATGATTCCGGGAAGAACTATGGTACATTTGGGATATATTAGTAATTTGCATTATATACATATGTTTATGTCTGTAATATTCTTAGTGGTAGTATTCACCACAGGATTTATGAGCATTTCTACAAGTTCGGTGTGGGTTTAAACTTATTGATAGCAAGTTATTCCAAATATTTTAGAGTAATGAAGCGAGAATAAATTATTCAATATACGCAGACATGATTTGTAATCATCGTTGCTAAATTTTGTGAGCAAACTATGCGATATAATGCTCTTTAAAACATATTTAGACCCTTGCAAAAATGTAAAATGCAAGTACTATGGGAAGTGCGAGAAAGGTCTGACGAAACCCGAAGGTTATCGGTGTTCTTGCCAAGATTGTTCAAGCGTACTGGACTCTGTGAGGGTTTGCGGCAGTGACCTTAATATATATCAGAATGAATGTCAGTTAAAGCTCCAGTCGTGTCGGACAAAAACCTTGATAACAATTACTGATACTGGGCGATGTAGTAAGTATTTCACTTAATTTTTTTTAAAGTTTCTATTCCATTCTAGTTTACTCCACTGTATTCTAATTTACGCTACTCTTCTCAGTTCAAATCTCCACTTCTCAATTCTATTCTACTCTATTCAGTACTATCCAGCCGTATTCCATCCTATTCTCATCTGTTCTATTGTGTTTTGATTTTATCTTACTCTATTTTAATTTCATTTTAGTTTAGCTTAGCTTAGTTTAGTTTATTTTATGTTATTTTAATTTTAATTTATTTTATTTTTTATATTATTTTCTTTTATTTTGTTATGTGTTCTTTTGTTTGTTTTATTTTACTATCAAAATATCCCTCTGTTGCCTTATTGTTTCTCTTACATTGTCTCTGCACCTCCACAATTTTTTTCTCACTGTATCGTTACCTTAGTATAACGTGATACTGTAACACAACGCTATGATAGTGCAGGACAAAGGAATACTACAGTAACAAATAAAATAGTATAACACATGCACATTACCATACAAAACAAATGAAGATAAATGTAGAATACATGATAAAATACTCAAGAACAACTAGTACTTTTGCAATACATTAATTATGCAAATTATTGAGATATATATATATATATTTATGCCAGAAATGTTCTCAATGGTGTCATTCACCCGTAGGATTTACGAACAATTTGATTAGTTGGATCTTGTTGTTGACTTTGAAATAGCTAATTATTACAAAGTTATGTGTCGAAAACACACTATTCGACATATACAGACGTGATTTGTATTCATCGTCATAAATTTTTGTAAGGAAGTTATGTGATATAATGCTTTTAAAACTATTTAGATCCTTGTAAAAATATAAAATGTGAATACTATGGGAAGTGCGAGAAAGATCTGACGAAACCCGAAGGTTATCGATGTTCTTGCCAAGATTGTTCAAGCGTAGTTGACTCTGTGAGGATTTGTGGCAGTGACCGTAAAATTTATCAGAACCTGTGTGAGCTAAAGTACCAGTCGTGTCGGACGAAAACCTTGATAAAAATTACCGATGTTGGACGATGTAGTAAGTACCCAAATCAATAATTCTTTTTAAGTTTATATTCTATTCTAGTCTATTTGACTTATCTTCCACGCTGGTTTTTTTCACACTTTATTTTAGTTTTTATGTCCGTTGGTCAAATTGCCTTATACAGGTTGTCTTCTTGTATAAGTCAATGCTTGTCTGTTTGACCACGGCCAATTTTATATTTCAGTTACAATAAACTTGAACAATCGTCACTCATTATTTTAGACCCATGTCGGAAAATTCGGTGTAAGCACCATGCAATTTGCATTGCCACACCAGAAGGCCTAGGCACGTGTCAATGTCCCAAAAAATGTTACTACAAAAAAGATCCTGTTTGTGGTGACGATGGAAAAACTTACGAAAATGAATGTGAGCTCAAGCGAGCTTCTTGCTATCGACAAATACCAATAATCGTCAAAACAAGAGGCGCATGTGGTAAGTTTTATTGTTTTGTTTACTTGTTCACACCTTCTCCCTCTCTTTACCCCATATATTTGTATTTATATAAAGTGCTGAGTAGAGGAATTCACTGTATTCATTAGTATAGTTCGCTACATTATCGTGTAGGCTGTCCTTCAGCAGTGCCGATATTGGAATAAAGGGACTACGTTCTAATGAAGCTGAATCACTGTTGTAGGAAAGTTATGTCACTGCCCCAACCGCTAATCGAACCCAATGTCCCTGGCTAAACGTGCCAACGCTCCAGTTCACTGAACTATTTAACTTTTTTAATTTTTAAAACTTTTTTTATAATAATTTATAACTTTTTTACAGCTGTAATTTGGCCTCACTCGAGCTTAGCCCTTTTATTCTAATATTAAAGACAATTTATATTCTCCCGCTATTTGATTATACCATTTTAGATCCTTGTAAAGACAAAACATGTTACTTCAATGCTACTTGTGTCGTCGGAGCCGACTATCAAGCATACTGTAAATGTCCTGAATGTCCTCAGTTAGTTGACCATGTTTGTGGCAGTGACAACAAGACGTATACTAGTGAATGTGAGGCCAGACGAACGGCCTGCAGGACGGGAACTTATATTACAGTGGTTAAGAAAGGAAAATGCAGTAAGTTGAGACTTGCGGCTTGTATACACTGGACGCGTAACGCTACGCCGTAAACCTACGCCGCGACACGTGAAAATTAGCACCATATTATTTTAATTATATCACTCAAACAGAATGCGTGCACGTTGCAGCGTTCGCGCGACGTGTTCAGTGTGAACGACATCGTTAAGATAATATGGAGGTAATTTTTAAGCGTTACGGGGTCGCGTTTCGCTTCCAGTGTGTACAAGCCTTAATAGTACACACGTAAGTCCAACTCATTTATTTGATTACTCATCTGCCGTGTGCATTAGGGCCGGTGTACACGGTCAAAGCTTGATCAAAGTATTTCACAGGCCTTGCTATCTTCGAAAGGTGTTTACATCAATCACAGACTTTGGTGAAACTATACTTTGATCAAAGTCTTTGATCAAAGTATTTCACAGGCCTCGCTGTCTTCGAAAGGTGTTTACAATGCATCTAATTCTTAGCCTAGTGTTTATGATCAAAATTAAGTTTATAACATGGTCTTCATTTAGCTTGTTCATCAGTAGACATGCTTTGTAGGTTTCGGATTCCACGAGTGTTACCAAGAAAAACTTAAAACGACGAGGGTTTTATATTTTAGCTTTAATGATTGATTATTGGTTTTTAACGTTCGAGTGTTACCCAGCCAAGAAATTCTTTTTCGCTTTATTAGATCCCTGTGAATGTCCTCCATATGCGGACTGTCAACCTGATCCAACATCTTCCCGGAGGTATAGATGTGTTTGTCCTTCAAGTGGTTTAACAGATCAAATTAAAGTTTGTGGAAGTGATGGTATAACATACAATAACGAATACTTGCTAAAGAGGTATTCTTGTTTGACCGAAATGCAGATCACGATAGACTACCAAGGGATTTGCAGTAAGTCCTGTTATCGTGGCTATTTTTGGAAAGTCATTTTAAACTGTAAGATAAAGTTTTCGTGTACGAGAGCGTCATTAGGGTTACATTATTTGTTTAATTTAGTGTAAGTATTTTGTTTGTTTGTCTGTTTGCTGCTTGCCTTCCCACACATTACCAAAGTTACCAATACCCTGTTGAACGGTAGCGTTGCAACACGAAAAAACTATGGTATTTGTCGACATACATCTGTTCTATCTGTATTTATCTCTCTCTATCGATTAATTAATTAAACCAACCAACCTACCTACTTACCTACCTACCTACCTACCTACCTACCTACCTACCTGCCTACCTACCTACCTACCTACCTACCTACCTACCTACCTACCTACCTACCTACCTGCCTGCCTGCCTGCCTGCCTGC
>JBAHVQ010000539.1:132315-145409 GCA_036872915.1 Nanipora kamurai | reverse complement strand
TTTTGTGTTCTGTGTTATTTCGATTGGCGTTGTGAACGTGTGGGGCTTACTAAAAGGATCGAACCCCTTTTCCCACACTGGGCATGCAGCTATAGCTTAACTTTAGGGTGTTATTGTTGAATATTTTGCGCGGGGGTGGCTCTGTGGGAAGCATTCGCGATCATTTGGAGGAATCTATTACCGATATGGTGCTAACGTTGGCGCTGTAAGGTGGGTTAAACCATAGGATGTTTCTGCTTCTCGGGCGTTTTGGTTTTGGTGGCTGTGGGCTAAAATTAAGTTTGTACTCGTATCCGCTTCTTTTGAGGGCTTCCTGGTATGGAGGGATCGATGCGTCGAACAATTGCTTATCTGAAGAGATATTAGAAAGGCTTTTGTTGATGGACTCTGGTACGCTGCGGAGTATTGATGGCGAGTGGTTGCTGTGGCGATTGATGTATTGTGGAATGTTTCCAGGTTTGGTGAATGGTTTGTAGGTTCCGGTTCTTAAATCTAGTGTGATGTCTAGGTAGTTGACTCATAACTCGTTAGCTTCTATGGTAAGCTTCAGATTGTGGTCGTTGAAGATACTACAAATATGTTTTTTTGATGTTTTCTATTTCTCTGGGTGTTCTGTCGAATACGGTTAGACAGTCATCTTTATATAGACCTACGCTGTTTCCGTATTCCGGGGTTAGTTTCGATAATGGGTAGAAGCCCACCAGTTCGCATGTCTCCGCGCCTTCAAAGCTTCCCATTGTTACGTCAAAGAGCGAGTTTGATGTTTTTTTACACCGCGGCGTGTTATCGTTGGAGAACAGGGATTTCTTTGCTGTTGTAATGGTTATTTTCTCCTCCTCAGTTATTTCGTCATATTACGAAGCGAACGTTAGGGCTTCTATCAACAACTATTAACGACGGGTAAAAATCGACAATGTCGAAGGTAATGAATGAATGGCTGGCTTTATTTGGTATGTTCTTGAACCATAAAATGACTGAGTCGGTATTTTTCCATTGGTTTAGGTTACTGGATACCACAACTTTAGAGTTGACTCTTCGAAGAATTTTCTTACTGACGATACCGATTTCCGATTTCGATGGATTAATTAGTCTACACGTGTGGTTGTTGTTGAAGTTTGGTTTGTGGTCCTTCAATGTAATGAATGAGTCTTGATGCTACAGCGTCGATTCGGTTGTCGAGACCGAGATTCTTAGCGATTTTTATTTTTTTATTATTTTTTAATAATATAATTTAATAATATAATTTAATAATCTAAAAAATATTAATAATATTTTTATTATTTTTTCCTTATCTCGTCTGATATTGTTTTGTTTGAAGAGTTATTTGGCGCTGTCTGGTAGGATTTTGTTATGGCGATGTTGAGTAGTTACCACAACCACACCAGCTCTTTCAGAAACCCAAAACGCAAACATGCTACTGAACTCAGTAAATATATTTGGAACTTAAAAGAATCAAACGTCCAACACTCGATCAAATGGAAAATAATTGAACAAGGTAGGCCCTACTTCAACAAAACCAAAAGATGTAACCAATGCCTGTACGAAAAGTTTATTATAATTTGTCATTCAGAACTAAGCTCACTGAACACTAAGAACGAACTTATAGCGACATGTAGACATAGGAAAAAACACTTGCTGAGCACCCAATAACCGGACAGCCTTATTATTCATAATCACATACCATTCTCATGACGCCATTCGTGCTATCCCAGTTTCAAGTTACCTAAGTAATAACATCAAACCCGATAATCACTTGACGAGTGTGGTAAACTGCGCTTGCCATACGAAACAAATTTGTAGTGACTAAAGTTTAAATGAAGTAATTCAAGTTTGTCCTTTTGTCGTACTATTCCGCTCTACCCTGGTATCGAGCACTCTACTAATATGATTCTGAAATTTCTACTTGTCTATATATGTATATATATAAATGAGAAGGTCTTCGTAATATAAATTGGCATAATATTTTGACTGTAAACACAACAGTTTTGATCTGAAACTATATTTTTATCTCAACATACCAATATTTCTTTCACAAGGGATAGGGAAGTCAACAACAAATTACCATTTCTTGACGTTTTAGTCACAAAAGAAGCTAAGCATTATTTTACTACTTCAATTTACCATTAGATTACCAGCACAGGATTCCTCACAAATTTCTTCAGCTTCACTGCAGTCTCATACAAAACGGGATTAGTAAAAACTCTTATTGACAGAACATTTAAGATCAACAACAACTGGCAAGGCTTTCAAAGAAATCTCGAAAAACTCACCGTAACACTCACCAAGAACCAATTTGCGCAATACCTGCTAGACAAAATCACAAAATCATACTTGAACAAGCCTAGTAAATCATCTTTCAGTTTGTCTAATCGGAATGAAACAGAGCCAAACGGAATATATTCCAAGTTGCCGTTCATTGGAATTTACTCATCGATAACTCAAAAGAAACTACGGAACATAATCAAGAGCTACTGTAAAAGCACTGATATCAAACTGGTTTTTTCATCATTTTTACTCAACAACAAAGACAGTGTCTGATCACTTGAAGTCTCAAATCGTTTACTTATTTGAATGCCCGGGCTGTATGGCACGTTACATTGGAGAAACCAACATGCACCTCCAGACAAGAATAAATGGGCATCTTCAAGCAGACAGGAACTCTCAAATATTTAAATACCTAAGAACCTCAAACAACTGCAAAAACCTGTGCAACTCGTCCTGTTTCAAAATTCTCGACACTGCTTCTACAAAATATCGACTTAAAATAAAGGAAGGATACTACATTCAACATACTAAACCGCAACTCAATAAACAACAGGATCATGTTATCTTAAATTTATCTATATAACCTCTAAAAAATTTATTACTATTATTTCTTGCATTCTGATTTGACTCTTACTGATTTAGTTCTAATTTTAATAATTCAAATGTATTTTGTTGCAAGCGACGCCAGCAATTTAATGGTCATCAATTTTAATAATTGCCTAAGAAGGAAGTAGTAGCTATACTCGAAAACATGTCGCAAATAAAGTTTCAGATCAAAACTGTTGTTTATAGTCAAAAAAAAATATAAAAAATTATATATTTGTATAAGTCTTGCGAAACATGTTCTTACATCATTTACTGGTCTACCAAAATATTCGAAAATTATGACTGACTATCCAATTAGAAAGTCCGTGTGGTCTAGCGAGAGAAGATCTTTCAATCATTATTTTTCCACGGGTGGCCGTGAGTTAGTCGCTGCTAGAATCGAGCCGCAATTAGCATAGTCAAACACGAAACCATCAGCCACCTACATTTAGACAGTTGAAATATGAAGGTAAGTAAAGTCTATTAAGTGGATATACAGTGTATTCAAGCAACGTATAAGGATAACACAGCTTGTGCGTTGCGGTGGTATATGATACTTTACTTGGTGCTTTGTTAGTAACGCAAATCGCAACCAAATATCCAATGTAACTGACATAGTGTTCTCATTGTTTTGAAGACTACCTGAATTTTGAAGTGAAAAGCTCATTTAAACGGTGCCAGAAGAACTTCTGTCCGGATAAAAATTCGTTCGGTATGATTAATGATCATGCTGCACTGAGTAAAAGGGTCTTATTGTGCTTTCCTAGATGCTGAAATTATCGTAATAAGGTTTGAAAAACATTTAAGAGAACATGTTAGATGAAGGAAATTTTCAAGTTTGAGGATATTGTAATTTTTAAGATCCGACAGGTACCTGTTGCGAAAAATGAACAACATCGGATCTTCCGGCTGGGAAGCCCGAATGCAACATCGGATCTTCCCAACCAGAAGACCCGATGTTGCATTTTTCGCAACAAGTTCCGGTTGGGTCTCAAAAATTACAATATCCTCACATTCGAAAATTTCCTTCATCTAAAATGTTCACTTAAATGTTATTAATGGAGCGTAAATACCACAATATTCCTTGAATATGTTTTAAAAAACGTGTTTGGATGAGTATTATGGTATGAAAACATATAAAAACAAAAAATCTAAATTTCTCTTGTACCGCCAGACGATTCTAGGATTAAGCAATGGCAGGCCGCCAGGTATTGCGGCAATAGGCACTCATTAGAAACTGCAATGTAAATCAGGAAATCAATAAAAATTTCCCTGAGCAAAATTGCTTTTAGAAGGCTGAGAGAGGGGAAGGACTTCTCATGTTTTCCTCCATTTCTCCATGAAGAGAAAGAAAACGCTAGTTGCATGTAAAGATATAATAACTTGTCGAGCAGTATCATAATTTTGTGCTCATGTGGTTGCTCTAACGAACCAGTAGGGTCATTAATAGGACAGAAAATTCGCCTCGGCTATGAGCCGTCAACGGTGGAATCATTTAAGTATTTTTGCGACTTAAACTAGCTGCCGCTTTTTATGGCGACCCATAATGAAAAACAAGCTAATCGATTTTCGCTGTACCGTAACTAAACCGAGTATTTTTTCGTTTAATTTCTGTTATGCAAAACTATACCATTGGATAGACTATTCCAGACTAGTTTATGGACTGGAGATTCTAAAAGCAATGCAAGGATAAAAAGAAAATGCGTTGCGAGAAAGACGAATCGTTTTGCTTTTAATCCGAGTATAGATACTAAGTTCGTGTAGAATACTTCCAAACCTGCAGTTGTGCATCAACAGAGAGATGTAACGACAGTGTGACGTGGCGTTCTCCCCGTTGTTCGAGATAAGATAACGATTTTGGACTTTAGACAGCTCTAAATTTTGAACAGTGGCAGTAAACTTTTGTTTGGAATGAACTGTGACACATATTTTAATAACATGGAGTATGATCTAGACATGTTTACGGTCAAAGAAATCCAAATTATAATTAATGACCTTCTTAATTCGGACCAACTCAGCCAACTAATTTCAAAACAAACCAATGTTTACGTCTTTTGTGTAAAGGAAAAAAATCTGACGCCAGAAAAATCCTCAGGGAAAATAAAACATTTAAAAAATTGCCCAGTTCATGCGGACAAAACAGAAAGGCTAATATGCCCCATAGGTTATCATTTTTCGTGATATTGAGAAAAACTACAAATAAACACTGAATATTAAGAGGACTAACTTCGAATAAGGACAAATTACTGCAATAGAACAGTTCTCTGTCTGCGTAAACTAATAGTCGACCTATATGGTCTCTAGCAAAACGTGCCAGCGCTCTAGTCTATTGAGCTACTAGAACACCCAATCAGAACAAGAACGGTAGATTATATTCTTTTAAGTTGTTGATAATATGTTAGCTGTTTCTGACTGTCTAGGTGCGTATCAACATAGCTCAGTCGTTTTGATTTCTGGCATTTCTAGGTAGGAACCAAGGGTTTGATTCCCCGGTTGGGGAAATCAAGTAGCTTTATCATAGCACCGATTTGGCCTGATTGAAACTTTATCCTCCTATTTTAAAATGGGTGGTGTTCTAGGATGTGTACCATACTCCATTCAAAGATGCACTATCTGAAGTTAAATTTGCAAATCAGAAATGTCTAAGTTTGAAAAAGGTATATATGCGTTTTCTTCTTCTATACTAGCGTCTAGTGTCCAAATTATATTCTGACATCTGGGACAGACATGTTTTTAAGAACCATGTCTTGTAATATCGACAGCATTTTAAAGTGCTCCTACATTCACAGTTTGGCATTAATAGTTTTAAATTTCTGTGAAAAGCACGAAATTCTTACGAGTCACTGCCTTGCTAAACTTCAGTGAGTTACGAACTTCTTTTGTAAAACTTAGGTCACAACTCGTTTGTACGTAGTACATAGTTTTTAAAAATATATCACGTGATTTGATAAAACCAATAAACTGAGTCTGACTACAGTTAAGAGTTATTTTTCCGATCTTGTAAAGTAAGATTTGACGGCCACAAATAACGTTACTTAATCCGGAAGTATCTTAAATGCGCATGCTCCTCAAGCAAGTAAGTGTAGAAATGCTTTTTGAGCTCCTGACGGCAACTGAACCCGTAACTTACGAACTTACTAGTGAGATACCCTGAAGGCTGAGCTACACGGATTCAGGTGGCAGAGCGAAGGTTACATGTGAACTGCTGGCAGCATTCTCGGCAAGTCAAGTGAATCCACGATCGTAAAAGGCCAATGTTGTACGGCGTGTAGTACCCTGGTCTACAGCGATCATTTGTACCACGTTATGCGAGTGTGCAAAAGGCCGATTATCCTCTATAAATACAGCTGTGACCATAGTCGTCAGTAGCATTGGTGATGATGATTATACTTTAGTTAAAGTGTCGAAAAGATAGGTTGAAAATATATGGAGTCACCGTCGTTAAGTATTTTATCAAAATAATCGACGACTCGCGTACATTAAGACCCAAATAAGTTGATGCTTTTCATATGTTGTGCTCCTCCTACAAAAAGAAGCGGGATTTTTAGCGGAAGTTTAACCTTCAAAACTTTACTGATATTTATCGTATAAACGTCCCCTACCAAAATGCTGGTATTTTGCCCTTTATACCTAACTTTAGAGATGCATCGATAGTCAGTCTAGTTTAGTTAAATCGCGCATTTAGCTGTTTAGTCCACGTATTCTCGAAATGTCGGTTTAAATTTTGTTTTTCAACATTACATGATAGGAACTATAAAAGACTTTGAAAAGCTGCATCAACCGAAATAGTTCAAATCCGTGTGTGCCAATGCGTGCCTGTGCTTTTCAGTCCGTCAGTCTAACAATCTTTCTGCCCGTCCATAGGTACCTGCGTCAATTTGCCCATCTCTTCGAGCGAGTTAACGTGATTTAAAATTCATGTCAATACTGCTGAGTTTGTAAGCTTCTCGCAACTAGTTCGTCGTAAATGTTGTTAAAGCTTCCAATTTACACGTTCCACCAATCCCTCTATTATCCATACGAGTTAGGTAAGCACGACAGGTTTGTCACAAGAGAAATCCCACTCTATTTATGCTGCCGTTTTGTCATAATAACTGATTATTTTGCACGTGACAAGTAATACTTTAACAAATGTATATGAACCATAACATGTAACTCCCTAGTCTAGCTAACTTTCATTGAGTTAACTGACCTTTTTATTTTCTATCGAGATGAAGGTCTTCTCCTTTGTGCCCTTTGTGCTGTTTTGCCCAACATTTTTTGCGATAAATGCCAGCAAACTTGGACAAACGCAGTCAAATGCACAAGAATATTTGCTCATTCGGCTACATGCACCCGAAAAACTGGTTGCGGGTCGAAAGAATGTATTTTGCCCTGGCAAGAAAGAGGAGTGTAGCGCTGGCAGTACGTGCTGCAAATCGGAATCCGGTGACTACGATTGCTGTTTTTACGAGAATGCCGTTTGCTGTTCAGACAAAAAACACTGCTGTCCCCATGGTTTTACCTGTGATGTGTCAGAAGGAAAATGTAATAAAAAATACACGCCCGACACGTTTCAATCCAATATTGTTCCGAAGATAGCGAAGACTATTAGTGGCGAATGGGCAGAGAAATCTTCACATAGAACAACTTGTTTGACAAAATCTGGTGGATACGGCTTTTGTCCCTACAGAAAAGCAGTATGTTGTGCTGACGAAGAACACTGTTGCCCTCATGGCTATACCTGTGATGTATCTCAAAGAACATGCAACAACCAATTGACGTTAATACGTTTCATGACCACGATCGAAGCATCCAAGAGTTCGAAGGGCATAAAATGTCCTAGTGGGAAAGAGAAATGTCCAGACGATAAAACCTGTTGTGAATTGTCATCCGACAAATATGGTTGTTGTCCACTTCCTAAAGCTGTTTGCTGTGCAGATGGCAGACACTGCTGCCCCCATGGTTACAAGTGCAATTCATCTGAAGAAAAATGCGTTAAGCAAAACAAGTTAACTAGTTTTCTCACTACAAATGCCTCTTTTACGAAATTGAACAATATGGCCGGTTCAGGGGTTGAGCAAAAATGCCCTGAGCGCAGTACTTGTTGTGGATCCTCCTCAGGAGGCTATGCTTGCTGTCCTGTACCAAATGCAGTTTGTTGTTCTGATGCTAAGAGTTGCTGTCCACATGGTTACCTCTGCGATACACATGTATGCAAGAAGTCTCCCGTGGACTTTAATAACCAGCCTTTGTCCATGAAAGAGTACGAAGAAATATCGATGTTGAACTAAACTGGTTCTTATTTGGGAAAAGCCTTGCACAGACTGCGATAATCTGTCGATGAAAATGTATTTGGGCTTTGGTATTCTCCGAGGAAATTTTGGAAAGAAAAGTACTATAATTTTTATGGCTTGATCTTCATGTGATTTGGGTGTGGTCATTATATTCTCTTCAGTTTGTGATCGGTAAATAAGGGTAAATACGATTTAAGAAATTCAATTGGCTCATGAATTAAAAGAAATGTTACAATACCATAATTTGTGTTTTGTTCACCTTTAATAAGATGTCTATAAATTGATACATCTAGAATTTATCAATGGGTATCATAAACTCATGAAGTTTGATTTAACCTTTTGCTTCCACATGTTTAAAAAAAAACATTAAACCTATCCAAAATCCTTTTGAAAATCTGATCATGTTGATGCATCGGCTATTGCATATATTAATTTGCGCAGATAAGCGGGGTTGAAAGCTACATGGTAAAAGTATATTTGAAACCAAAACTAAGTATGTAAATGTTTAACAGACTCTCAGATGTATTGGAAATTTATTTCATTCTTGAGATTATTTAGTTTGGAAAAACATTCACATATGAGATTATGCATGACATGCGAAATAAGATGCGTGCTAAGGTCTTCTCATATACGAAAAAAAAATATTTCTTTTTGATCAAGCAGATGAGATTTTTATGTATTTTTCGTATATTGTGTTACAACTTATGTCGCACACATGCTTGACATGCAATAATTCGTATGAAATGGACAGATAATTATTTTATCATAGAGAAAACGCGGATGGAAACTGATATTTAGCCATGGCAGCTGTTTCTGGAATACGGCAACAAGCGCCGGCGCTTTTACTTAATTTGTTTTACCTAACGGGGGAGCGCTTATTAGAAGGTGCTTCTTCTTTCCTTACCTAAATCTTTGTCTAGGTATGGACTGCGGGTATTTTTTTATTTGGGTGGTGAAAAAACTGTAAAAGAACTACGAAAAATAAGAATACGTACGATGACTATTATTAAAGGTCTTTCACCGATTTCCTGGCTTTTAAACCACTATTTAGTTTAAAACGGACACCGACAACAAAAGAACTAACGAGGAAACGCAAAGAAAGAATAAAGAACAAAAAAAAAGTTATACATTAAGGTTTAAAACGAGTTTTGCTCTCAGTCGCTCTCATAAATTACGAACATTCATGAATAATTAGATTCATGACTACAACATGTGCCAAGTTTTGCATAATTTGGAAAACAAAACAAAAAATTGTTTTGCAGATAAACCAAATTTACCAGCAAATCGAAATGCTGTGTCAGGGTTCTTGACCACTGCCGAAATGTCGGGTAGCCTAAGCACGAATGCTGCTTCGCAAGGGCTCCTGGGATCATTTGAGTAGACGTGATGAATTTAGGAAGGCAATTTCAGAACGAAAATACTACTCAAGGTTCAGAAAAGTCGGAGCAAAAATACTAGTCATGGTCGAGAAAAGTACGGTACGAAGTAATTAACATTCTCAGGCATTTTAAATGCTGGAAACAATCAGGTTTACTCAACATACGACGACGCCAGACTCTCCGAAGTTCCTGGAGTGGTTAATATCTCAGTGACAAGAAATAGGTGGTCCCTGCCTTGATGTGAGTGCTTGGAACTAGTAAGTTACAGTGAAAAGGATTGTCACTGGATAATACTTTTGACTGGTTTCTTGTCCTAATTCCAAAAATATAAAGGCCAGGTGGCCACAAGATTCCTGCTCTTCCATTAACTGAAACTGTCCCGGTTCGTCATTGGTCACCAACCAACGTCAAAGCAAAATGTGTTTTCTCCCGTCTAATAGAATGGCCTGTTGTTCAAACAGAAATACGTCGGATAAGCCCAAAAAATCCCTTCTAACCGACAGAATAGAGCTAAGGTCTCAATTAGGTTTAAAGCTGCATTCTCAGCCATAAACTGGAACAAAAGTAGCTGTTACACTCTACACCAGGCAAAGCGTGTAATTCACTGAAGCGGAATCAGTGAATCTTGAAAAAGGACGAAAGACGAAGAGCCTGTGAGGAAATAAAGAAATGTAGTACAATATCTATCTCTTGTTAGCACATTAAAACGTCTGAAAGAGATTCAGTGAATTGTACTGTCGATGAGGAACAACTTCTTCTCGACGAGCAAGCGCACTCACTTAAGGTCGACTTGTTTGCAGGATCCGAAATGGTTACGAAATTTAATGAAATTTTGAAAAATTTTCATCTTTTCAGTTGCCCCTGGCAGCTACGAATTTGGTACTCAAATTCACACTAAATCCTAGTTTCAAGCATGCATAGACGTGTTTCAGTGAGATTTTTTCCCGACAAAAATGAATGGTTACATGCCTCTAATTCTTTGGAAGGTCCACTTACTTTCCAAACATTGACCTGAACTGATTTTCTTTCACGACCTATTCTTAATCACTTTCATCGTTATGTCTATCCTCGTCTCAATATCCAGACACTTTTCTAAGCGCCGCCAGCACAAAAAAATTTTGGGGGCTCGGGAGACACAGACACCGAAAAATAATGTGATTGGCTGATTGTATATATAGGCGGAAGTGAGCGGGAGAAAACACTACAAGTAACAAAAATAACAAAAACACGCACAAAAAAAAATACATGGACTGTGGTAATTCACCGACTAAAAAGGAACAAGGTATATGGACACCCTGTGCCTAACTGTTTCCAGAGCCCTGTGCCAAGACTTTCCGTGTGGACGGTGCTAAGAAACGTAACGGGACCTGGGGAGGTAAATGGGTTTTGTCTAAACAACCACAGCGCAGTAATTCTAGGCTTGAAATGAATATAAACTAGATTTCTCATTTGAATTTGAAGTTAATCTCTTGGTGATCGAGGGTTGTTCCTGTGACGAGTAAAATACTAAAGTCTAATCGTTCGAAAACGAATGATGGGAGTTAATGAGATAAAATCACCATTAACTTTTTGAAGACCGAGCATTCTCTAAATTATTTGTACAAAGTTCAGTGGTTTTGTCATTTAGTCACCCAATGGCATGCTTCAGAATGAGAAAAACTACCGGAAAAATGGCTCGTGTAAACAGCTCTTTACGGTACCGATATACGTCAAAAGCAACGAGGCGAGATAGTTCACATCTTTACTAACAGAAGCTAAACCCAACACTACGATAACGAGCTTCAACCACCTTACACGTTTATTGCTTCATAACGTACAGATTTATAAAAAAATAACGGACGCAAAGGCAGTCAACAAACGTATACGCTATAAACACAAAATATTTACAGAACAGTTAACTTCTCACACGATTACTTGGTTTTGCTAACAAGCATGTTGTTTTTAGGGCAAATTTTAATATGAGTCTTAAGGGCCGGGATGTTCTTTTGACTTGCTTTACACCAGTGGCACCTGAACAAAATTGTATATTAGCCTAGATTAAAAACGGTGAAACAGTTGCAAAATAGTGAAACTTTTCTAATGATAACTAACTCACTTGTACCGTTAAATATATCGATTTGTTCATTCACAAAGAGTGATGAAAATTAAGCAGCGTTTAATTGCGTCTCGTGCTCAACAGTTTTCCTACTCGTTTGCAAAAGACCCTTGGAAACAAACCATCCGAAGATTTGTAACAGGCTTGTCTGAGCAAATTTGATGTTGTTAGTATGCCCCTCGGCTATTCAAGCTGCTACAAGGTTGGAGCAAAATAACTTGCAGCAGCTTGATGACGTAACGCTCCCGTTGGATCTAGTTCACAAACTGTTATTGACCACTCCAAAAACTTCGAGTAGCCTGAGCACGAATGCAGCTATGCAAGGATTTCTCGCATCATTTGGGTGGACGCGGGAAATTTGCGATAGCAACGTCAGTGAAAACATGCTACCCAAGCACGGGAAAAGTTTTCCTAGAATAAGGTATCCACGGGTCAGTCGGGAAGAATGCATTGTTCCCCAGCTCAGAAGATGGCTGTTATGCAGGGGGGGGCAAAAACCAGTGGCAGAAAACCAGAACTTATCAAAAAGTTAGTTCCCACGACCTACCTTAAATTACTCTTGAGTAATAGGTCATATCGCTCTTTTTCATTCTGGAGGAAGGAAATAACAAATCATGTAATGAAATCAACTTTTCTGCTCTGTAGCAACTAGAGCTATGTGGCAACAGTCGGTGACATGGCAAGCCAGTGATTTTTCGGGTTAAATCAAGCCAGAGTCAAGACAAAATATTGAATTCAAGTACGGATCAGGTCAAAAATATGACAACTACGCCACGTAAAGCGTTAAAATGGATATAATGACAAACAAACAGCGCAGAAAGTTAAAAGGTTGGGAGACTGCCTAATATACGCAGAAAAATTCTAACGTTTCGAACAAAGGCCCTTCTTCAGACAGTGAAACGTGTTCTTAACCAGAGTAGCGTAAAACCATGTCTGATTATGCACGTGGCTGCGTTGTGAAATTGTTCACATCACGCTCACCCTTTCAACTATGAAAGCGTTAAAATAATGTGGGGTACCTAAAGCTAAAGTCAACAACGTTTCGTATTCAAATACTTCTTTACAAACGAATGCAAACAAAACATTCATTCACATGGTCGGGGTCAAACGTGTCATTAGAACACATCAAACAAGTACGGTCAGTAAGACATTTATTATATTGTCTAATTTAAAAATACTTATTCTAAGCAATGTCAATGGCACCCTGCAAGCAGAGACTTCTTTCTCTCGCCCAGACAGGGAGAGAAAGGAAGGCTCTGTTGAATTTGTGTTTGACTTGCATTGAGTACGCACCGTCAGTTGCTCACCTTCAATCTAGTACCCAATGCAAATAGACTTTAACCATGCTAATTTAATACAGTGAGCGCTAGATATATGGCAGGGGGGAGAACTCCATTTTATCGGCTGGGCAAAAAGTGAAGCCAATCATAACCGACATGCAGGCCAATTTGTCACGTTAGTTTCAGGTCCTTATGCCGTCTACGAGCCCAGAAC
>JBAHVQ010000539.1:114982-132215 GCA_036872915.1 Nanipora kamurai | reverse complement strand
GAAGCCAATCATAACCGACATGCAGGCCAATTTGTCACGTTAGTTTCAGGTCCTTATGCCGTCTACGAGCCCAGAACTCACAGAGATCATGCTTGAACTGTGGTGCAAAACCGCGGAGGAAACTGAAAGTGACGCGCATAAATCACCTTTACGTCCGCCATGTTTGTCTTCCCCTGAGGGACGGAAGATATCGAGCTCTGCCATTTTGGTTATAATGTGGGCTCGCATTTAGTAATCAAAATAAAAGCTGTGTACATCAAAAACCAGTTAAACGGGTTTACTTCGTTGCAAACTTTGGATGAAGTCAACATAGAGACTATTTCTTTTCTCTTCCTCTCTGGCCGAGGGAAAGAAGGCTCTGCTCACAGAGCATGCCAATGGTCCAATTAAGAACGTATTACCAGTTATATATCACTCTTTCGCCTACTCGTCTTCACTGACTTCCCGGAGTACGAACAGAGTGGTTTGCCTTAGCAATACCGTTTTCGTCATTAAGTGTTTTTTTAAGCCATCTATTTCACATTTTGAATGGATGTTTTGACAAATTGAGGATACTATATCTTTTCACATCGTTTATACCAATTTCTATGCTTTGTTTACAGCTTTATCAGAATTTTTAGTTCCGAAAGATTGTCTCGGTCTCATTGTTGATTTGTTATTTGATAGTTATTCTGATGTTTTGCCTTGATTTGGTCTTTGCACTTACTTTTCGCTAAGTTTATTAAAGCTAACATCTATTTTTAATTTCGACCTAGATAAACACTTGTTTAGCTGCCTTTTCGAACAACAGTTGTTTATAACTTCTTTCCTTTTTCCACAAATACTATGGAAACAACTAAGTTGTTGCGTTGTTAAGTTGTTGATCTAAACGGTTAAAGACGAACTCTTATCCAACCGTTTCGGACCAGATCAGACCATCAGATTTCCGTCTTTGACGGTACGTTTCCTACGTTATCGCGTATAGAAAAATTTATATGGAACAACTTACCTTTATTCTTCCTTCACTTTTGAGCTCTTCTAAAACGTCTATTCAAGAAAGTAAATACTGTATACTGATTCGAAAGTCAGCTTTTTGTAATTCTATAGATAAAAGCAATTCTAAAAAAATAACGGTCTCAGAACAAGTCAATTTTCAATATATCATTCGTGGCATTATGTCAAGATCAAGAAGGCTCATGCAAGCGTTCACCATTGAGGAAAAATACACGACTCTCCCAGATGACGCCGTACGAGCGATATGTATTCACTCAAGTTCAAATACCAAATGGTTGTTCGATTGACTCAGTTACTGCGTAACTGCAATGTGTTTTATTAAATGTTGAGACAAAGTAGCTTCTGAGGATAATAATTAATAATGCAGATGTAAATGAGTGTTGTCCAAAGCATATAAAAGCGGAACTATGTAGGGAGACGAAAAGAGAAAATGACCTGTTCGGAGAGCAATAAGAAAACAATACAATACAAGACGACACAAGACAGCAAAAACTATACAAAAAAGACAGAAGAACAAAAATGAGATCAAAAACTCGTTAAGAGCCACTCAGATGTCAAAGTAAACTAAAAAACTAGCAGAAAAAGGAAAGAAAACACATCTACTTTGGAAAGAAAAGAAAACACAAAGGAAAGGAAAGAAAACACAACTACTTCCCAAGATTTGTCGCACACAAGTTGTTGAACTTGTGATTAAAAAATATAAACCATCATCTTACCTGCCGACTTACGAAAGAAGTCTGTGGTAAAAGAGTTCCAGTGTTTCTTTGTCTTCAGACAAGCAGAGTCAAAATCTTTGCTGATAACATGCAAATGAAACGGTCTAAAAACAATGACAGTCGACATTAATGATGAAAGCAAATGCGACCGTTGAGAAAAAAAATTTAATAATAATTGTAACAATAACAACGATGATAACAATAACCCGAACAGGAATTGGAACAGTCAAAGTCACAATAAAAGTAGTAACAGCAAAGCACCAGTCATAATCACAAGTCACAGTAACAGTTGTAGTTCAGCACCAATCACAGTGACAGAAACAATTGAAATGATAATTGTAGCTATGACAGTAATCGTAATTCTAGTTGACCACTCCAAAAATTTTGCGGAGACTGCGCACGAATGTTGTTTCACAAAAGTTTCTATAACCATTTGGGTAGACGCAGGAAATTCAAGCTTGTAACACAAAGCGAAAATACTACTCAAGCCCAGAGAAAAGTTTTCTTAGAAGATGATACACCAATAGCAAGGCTTCCACGAGACAATGTACACATGTAAAAATCTCACATGCTGTTACAAGCTTGTTAGTTCAATAAGCCTGTAAGAACATTGTCATCATGACAGAATAGGACTGGTAAAATAACATTGTTCAATTACGTTTCAACATGCTGTTACAGCTTGGCGAATCAACAGTGGTTGTTCATGTACATGTATGTTAGAACGAGCGAAATCCAGCTTGATACAACAACCAAGTTCGTGGTTGTTGTAACATTGCTGTTCACCCTTGTTACTTCGTCATGCCCGGACAACATGTTGTATCATATATGAACAACATTGTTGACTCAACATGATTGTTTTATGCTACTCAACGAGGCATGAGCATTGTCGTCAATTGGACAATCTTGTTCATGCCTGTTCAATTCGTGTTATTAGTGTGCAACACGCGAAGATTTTCGAAAAACACTTTCTCGAAAAACCAGGCCAGAACGAACGATGGCGGATTGAACAAATGCTGCTGTTGCCACTTCTACATGTGAATAAAAACACCAAAAATTCTCGAATCAACGAACAAAAATACTATTGATCACAGAATAGGAAATGTGCTGGCGGAACAACCATGTTCTTGCCTGCTATTGAAACAACCCTGTTATTTTGCAAGTCTGTTCGTTTATCAAGCCATGAACAGCCTTTTTGAACATCCAATAACAAGGCTGTCTGGACAAACATGTTCAAGCTTGTTAACAGGCAAAAACAAGCTCTGCGTTTTTGCGAAGGTACAAGAACGCACAGTTTCCTAGCTGAGAAGATGACTGTTATGAAGATGAGAAAAATCCAGAAGGCAAAAACTAAACCTTATCAAGACGTTAGTTTGGTGTGTAAAGTCGTATCTTATCCGATAACAATACGAAATGAAGCACTTAATCTTCTTAGGTATTTTGAACCCAAGCAGCAATGAGCTTTACTGAAAATACGGCAACAACATGAACACCATGTTGAACATTTATCCACCCAACATATCTCAGACTATCGACTACTTCAAGCTGGGGCCCAGTCTCCGCGAATTTTCTAATGTAGTCAACAGCGATAGTAATACCAGCAAGGTACAGTAGAAGTAGCAATAGTAGTGGCAGCGGTAATAGTAGTGGCAGCGGTAGTAGTAGTAGTGCTATAAGCAGTACCACTAGTAATGGTATAAGTAATGGTGATGGCTGTGGTACTGGTATTTGTACTGGCACTAGTAGTGACAGTGACACTGGGACTGGCAATGCACAGTGGCAGTGGTAGTAGAACTAGTAATCGAGATTATGAGAACAATATTAACATGTAAACTAAATACTGTAAAGATGTACAAAGTGTATATCCAGCCCTTTCGTCTCGAATAGAGCTCAACAAACAGTGGTTGAAAAACAAGATTGCCATTCACAGAATCCAGTTTTGTTTTTTCTTTGAATATATCTTTTGCTGAAGTTAGCAAAAACGGGTAAATTTAGCTTCCGACGATATAAAATCCGACAGTCTGTTTAAGGAGTCTGAGCCCTAGTTGTGACGTAATCTAAGAGACATTTTCCTTTGCACTGTACGGACAGTCCGCCTAAGTCTGCTTTGGATGACGTGAAAAGCCACTCGCCCCGACCCTTTCTAGTAGTGCGGAAATTTTTGTTGACTGAGAAGATTTGAGCTGTATTAAATCAGATTTAATTTAAACTTTTGAAAAAACAAAATATCACTGTTTTATTTTCATTGACTGAACTTCCAAAATCATAAAGGTGTGAAAGAGCTGCATATGTATCTTAAGTAATGACTGCAGTCGCATAGAAAATCTAGGACTATGTTCAGATCATAGTGTGACGAAGGTCTACAAGGATACTTACCTCATACTTGGTATAGCATGATAACCAATGTTAAAATTGTCAGACGACATCCCACCGCCGTGACTATATTAAGTTGAAACGAAAGGCCTTTCATGGTTATGACGATATTGATAGCATGGCTTCTCAACTTATGTAAATCCTGGTTTAAACAAGAAGAGGAGTGAATAAAGATATACTGTAAGCAAATCTCCTTTAATCTCCAAGAGTCCTTTAACTATAGCCCTATATTAACTAAAGTGCACGAGATATTCTCGCGACAACTTAACGCTATCCACGAGGATGGATGTGCAGTGTTTCAACTCTTTCAATTTTAATTCAAGTGTTTCAGAATCATCTTCAGGGTAATATGAAATGATAAATTCACATTTAACCTACACTGCTGAAGTCAACTGAAAAAGTTGACTCGTTAAGTTGTCGCGAGAATATCTCGTGCACTTAAGTAGGATAATAACTCGCCTCCAATCCCTGTAGACTCGATAGCTCAACAGGTAGAGCGGCGGACCGGATTCCCGAAGGTGCGAGTTCAAATCCCGCTTGAGTCAATTTTTTTCAGTTGACTTGAGCAGTGTAGGTTAAATGTGAATTTATCGTTTCATATTACCCCGAGGATGATTCTGAAAAGTAACGGTTTCTTTAAAATTTTTAAGACAAAATTAAACGCTAAAACATCTTATTAAAAATTGGTGACAAGGTTTCGACGAAACTACCTCGTCATTTTCAAGTCAAAGTAAGAATAACAAGTATAAGCATCATTATATATAAGATTTACAAATAAAATTAGCATAAATAAAAATTCTAATTCAGAACAGTCAATTAAAACATAATAGTATTGTCTATTATTGTCTATTAGATAAAAAGCTTTGCGCTAATCGAATCCGATTGTACATTAAGCGATTGCTTAATTTCCCTAATGTGAAACATTTCATAGAGTAAACACTCAAATTTGCTTCTACATTTACGTAAGATCTTAAAGTTCTGAAATGTTATTATGTGTCACAATCATTATATGTCATATTTTTAAAAACGTAATCAGTCGCCTGCAAAACAGTTGCCTGCTTCTCGTCTTCCTATTTCATATCCACAAGGTGGGGAAGACATTTTTTTTCCTTTTAAGCTGTCGATACTGGAAGTGTTTTACTACACTTGGAATACAATGAAAATGATCGTTCTTGCAAATTTCGCGTGAAACTGCATGGTACACAAAATTTTTAAAATTTTTATTTCACGAACCGAATTTGAACCTTTTCACACAAGAAATATTCTGTACAGGTGAACATATCTATAGGATTGTCAGTGAAAATGTCGTAAGAGATACATCATATGTATATAATACCAGAAGTGAGGTAAAGGTTAAAGAGTCTCCAAGTACCCAACCCAAAAGTCATATTGCAGTCATTGAGACACTCTCTATAATGATTGAAATTTCCAACTATTTCTCCCTAATTCCAGTTTTTATTGGCTTGGTATAATGGATCTAATATTTAAGACTGGTAATAAATCTTTTATCAAAGTAAGAATTAAAAAGTTTAAATAATCTTAAAAAGATTTTAGTTTCGATCGATTTTACAGTGAAAGCTGTTTTCCCGCCAAAGAATAAATAACTTTTGAATTTTGAGTTGCAGTTTGATCCTATTAGTGTTAGGAAGTTTTAAGTCTTAGGAAATTTTTGCTGATCAAACTGTGGAACGCCATGGGCTTAGAAAAACTCTGAGTTCCAGACGGTACTCGAACCCGCAAAAATTTGATCAGCAAAAATTTCCTAAGACTTTAATAAATAATTTATACTGAAAATAAATCAATTACTTCAATCAGTGAAATTTTCAATCTTTTGAATAAAGATAGCAGTAATTTGAAATGGTCCATAGGAAGAATCATACAGCACAATTATCCAGCGATAAAGATTAATTTAACAACCATATATCTCTGACCTAAAGACATAATAAGGCGACTCTACATAAAAAGCACTTTATATCCTTGCTGTTTAAATCATGCCCTTCCTCCCTGTTTTATGGTTGGTTCTTATATTCATCACGAGACTACGTTTCCCGCCTTATGAATCTATTGCTGATATCTTGATCTCATATCTTTTACGTCTCGATTCATTTTGACGTATTATTTACCATTACTTTGCCACACTGTAACTTTTATTTTTATTCTGACATTCTGTTGGTTATATCCTTGCTGTTCAAATGATGTTATGCCCCGTGTTTTATGCTGGAATCTTATGTTCATCACGTGACCCTATATTAAATCTCATCGGTGTGTCAGACCACGTAATCTACGCCAACGTCCGACGTTAAATGCATTCGAACTCATTGCTTTGATGTCAGACGTTCACAGTACAACCAGACGTTAAGCTTTACGCAACAGACCCCAGAATCTTTACAACATTCTAATCTAAAAATATTAGCGCATAATAAATATATTTCAAGCTCACCGATTACTCGTTTGCCGTCATAAACGTTAAACTGGCATTTAAACATTTATATCGACAGACGAATAGGTTACTACAATCACCCGTTCTACTGAAAACTTTCCTTGAAAAACGTATCACATGCACACACAAAACGCGTGCTCTTGGAATACAGAGGTTATATATACTGTATAAGCAGTGTATGACATCATTGTTGAGCTGTGTCGTTTCGAAATTGCGTAGAAATTGTAATATAACAGCTTACATCATACCTGCACAGTCGATATCAACACACATATGAACATTATGTCAGATATGTACATTTATCGCCTCAATTCTTACAGCTAGACTGCAACAGTTCTATGGGCAAGTTGTATTTAACGGTCTGCCATATCAAAGCACTACAGATAGGGCACATCAATTGACTGATTTAGTCCGTGGATTAGCAAGTGTTGTGTCAGTTTAACATTTTGATTTGTCAGTGCTGTCAAATTTATGTACAAATTAACCGTTCACATACCAGACCTGATACAGATTGAGCGTATAGTACCTGCTAATTATCGAAAAGGCTTCTCTTTCCATGTGTTCCACAAGTTTAACATGATCGCTAGTCAAACACTGTAGGTCCTGGATATCACGTTTAGGAAGAATGAGAAAATGATATCTTGCCTAAAAAAAGGTGGAAAAGGTTGACAAAAACTGCACAACAGTAAGCTGTATGTCTTCAGAGTTCGAAAAAAGGTTGATATATCTATAAGACTGTTAGCCATAGATGTCAGACAGATACTTGGTAAATGAAAAACTTTCTGATCCTAAGCCTAAAACCTATTTTAATGTCAAGATCAAATACCACTGATATAGGCAAAAAAACAGAGCGACTAGATAACATTGAATATTGACATAATATCAAAATATTCTGTTTTTTCCAACGTATGGTGGTTCGACTGATGGACATTTGTACTGAAATATACTATATTTCAGTAATTCTAAAACAGCTTAACTTTTTTGAAAAAATTTTTGAAAAAAGGAGCAAAAAACCATCATCTTGTAGTTTCATATTCAAAGTATTGTTGGACATTGCAACATTCTTTTAAAGCCGTTGTCTAGCTAACTGATTAACAAACAAACTGACTACAATTAAAATAACTGGATTAACAGTATTGTTCATAATTACGAACATATAGATTAGAATGGATTTATTCATTCAATATATAAATTTATTATTCATTCATTTATCGGGCATCCCCAGCAATATTTAAACTAAAATGTGTACTATAACTAAAGAAAATCAGAACTAAAATTTCGATTATAATAATCATTAGAATATGACGATCGACGAACGTTCGTCAACTCGTAACCGTTAAAAAACACTTCGTGAGCCCTGGAGAGGAATCGAACCAGCAACCTTCTGATGACCATTCAGACGCTCTAACCATTGAGCTACCAAGACCCTGATGGTGAGCTAAGGTGGAGGTTGTTTCTACACCCTCTACAGAGAATGTTCACAACTAACTTAGTTATTGATAATGAATTATGGGCAAAACAGGAAAACGATGATCACGATTACCACTCCATATCTCACTAGTTGGGTGATGTGAATATTTCCTATGGTTGTATGTCTCCTTAGGTTGTATAATTATTAAGTAGTTGTAGTTTTTTAAAAACAAACTTAAAACTTAAGAGTTTCTGCCTCGATGCATTGTCGCCCAAAAGGCGAACACGCAGTTGTGTCCAACAAAATGTTTTGCAATTTTTCAAGAGATAACTATGGTAGGAGTGAGTTGGATTGGGGGGCTGTCAAGAACATATGGGAGAGGGTTATGCTCCCCCTGAAAAGTTTGAAAATCTACAGTCTCTGAAATGCTTTTCCAGCATTTTTGTTCAAACAGAAACTTATGAAATTACCTTCTGCATTCTCGTCCAGCCAGGGACCTGTGTAATTACCTTCTCCAAGATGTTACTGAAGTGTTTTTAATGATGTTTAAGTAATTATTGTAAATTAACTGTATGTGAAATGTTAATTGCAATTTATTTCACAATTATTGGGGGGCTGCAGCCCCCAACTGACTCGGTTGCTACAGCCGTGTCCCAAGGGACAGGGCTGTAAAAAACATGCAGTACTTGCTTTATGTGAAGTCTAAAATTCTCAGCTGCCATCCTATGTTCTTAACCTGACGGTCATCTCAGGAAGGGGAGAGATATTCAACGTTTGATATGTCTTGTGGCTTATACTGTACATGTTTAGGTTTGATTTTGGTAGGGTAATCCTCAGAAGAAAACAAGATACAACTCATTCTTCACCTGTATCAAATCACAGGGTAGAGACTGCCCCTTGAAACATTTTGTATAAGGTTCTATGCCAAAATTTTAGCCACAGCCAGATAACCTGGGGTACCTGTAATATATGTAGCATGTATGAAATTTAATGACTGATGTTACATTAAATTTGAAATGCATTAAAAGTGTTATTAAAGTGAGCTTGCGGCAACAGGAAGAAATTGGATGACTGAAATCAAACATCTACCAATTAAAACAAATACATGTATTATAAAATTCTTTTTGGTTGTAAATCCAGTACTGTTGAGCCAGATCTTCCACAGTTATACTAAAGTAAGCAATGGTTGATGACTGACATCTCGCTTTTGACTCCATGTGAACGGGCTCCTGCGCCAGAATAATTCGTTTCCACTGGACTGCCACAGCTATGAGCATAGGCGTTGCCAGGGTGTGGCAAGGGTGCATTTGGCCCTTTGGATTTTGCTCTAAAAATGAATAGATTATGATCTCATAATGCAACAAAAGAAACACTCGTCCCATAATATAAAAGCAGCATCTACCATACACTTTGAAGATAATTGTGCAAATAAACATTCCAATGAACAACGGGATGGTCTGGTAATGTTTCAAACGGTTCGCAGCTACAGAACAGAGCATGATGGGAAGTGGGGATGTTTGAAGCCATTTGGATAATCATATCGTCAATTGTCAAGACAATTAAGTTGACTGGCTGCTTTACGCAGATTGAGAATAACCTGCTGTCTTATAATGTGTCACTTTATATTGACCATACTGCATTCACCTTGGGAAACTTGTCTCGTATTATTACAGTAAGATCTCCACTTTTTACGACCAAAGTCGGATCTTGCATTGAACATTTCAATCCATCCTTCCAGTTGCCGTACGAAATCTTCTTTGACCCAGAACCGAGTTCCAAATCAGATTTACGTTTCGACATTCGGCTGTTTTGATAATAGCTGTACAGTTTCCCAATGCTGGCTTTCACTTCCAGTTCCTACTCGGCTCGACGCACAGAGTGGAATTTTAAAACCCCTAAATTGTTGATTGACTGCCCCCCCGTAAGAGAGGTTTTGTCATTGAAAAATTCTGCCTTTCAAAAGCAGTAGCTCTAAAAGTTCACTGACAAACGAACTGCGAAATCACATTCATTTGTATTTCACAGTATTTTTTATTGGATTAAGATACAGTTAATGGACGTTTATATCTATGAATCCGTTGAATGAGATAAGCGTGATTTTAATTTGTTTACGCTAGTTGTTATGCGACAAGAGTTGCAGAACCAAGTCGGCACGATAGCACGCTCTCAGCAACAGACAGCTGGTGGCAACTACAAAATTTGAAAATTTGCAAAAATAACGCTGTATCGATGGGTTCTTCCTAATGACGTTTGGAACACTTGTTCGAGATAGGTTAGATAAAGATAACTTGGCTTGTTTTTAATATGTAAACTTCGTTAAAGGCTGCACAAGGATCTATATTTGTTGATAACATTTTCATTGTCGGGGAATTTGTCTGGTAGTCCTTGGAGACAAAGATGGGAGAAAACGTAAAAGTAGCGGTCCGCGTACGGCCATTCATATCCTTTTTCATACACTTGTAATTTATTTTAGCATGTCTTCCATTACCTAAATGAACGTATATATATAATTGTTTAACTGTAGTCTGTTTAGATAAGGTTTTAGTGTACTAGGTTCAGGTCACGTATATAATTCCAACATGACGATAGCATAACCTTGGGAGGTCAAAACAATGGTATTGTTCAACCGAAGTGTTGTATTGTACTGCTGTGTCTGATCGGTAGTTCGAAATGATTTAAATGACGTCACCGGCCCGGTGCTTTCAAAACTTGCCTACTTTGTGATTTCATTTTGACTGAGATGTACCGTAGAGTTTTAACAGCTTTTATACTTAAATTATATTAAAAAAGGCATTCGGCATTAAGTCTGAATATTTAGGTTACTTGTTATCATTGCACATATTTCTCTCTGGGATTTATACAACTTTTTCAAGCCAGGTCAATTGTTTGAGTTGCATCCAAAACAAAGCATATCTTAAGTAGCTTGGATATGTAACCATGCATGATCATATAGTTGTACTTGTAAACTAGGAGTGGGTCCAACTTTCAGGAAATCTAATATGTGGAAAGACCTTCCAGAGAGATACAGGAGTGTAGTAATTAAGGTTTGCCAAAAATTGACATTCCTGAAAATAGCACATGCATTAAAAAAATTTTAAAATTATAATGAACAAGTTAATTTTGTCCCTGTATTCAAACTTCTAAGGATGTCTGTTTTTTATTTCATCAGTTTAACCTAGATAATTCAATTACTTTTTGTGGTATATACCTGAGGCTGGTTGTATAAAAAGGTGATTACGTTTAATCTTGATTAGCCAATCAGGATCAGAGGATAAGAATTTAACTATGTTTTAATTACCAGACAGCAGACTTAATCATGATTGAGAGTTTTATACAACCAGGGCCAGGTAAATTTATTGACAGCTGCAAGCTTTTGCTGTCGTTGACTTGAGACTTCATCAGACCATCAAACATAAAACAACATACAGGTACCTGTATATCAACATGAAAATGTGCAATGATATAGTAGGTAGCATTAATCCTTTCGCTTCCTACCAAAAAAATATAAGTGCAATTTAATTATGGATGCAAATTGAATAAATAAACAGATTTCAATAGATTTTTTTAAAAAAAAATTGAACAGATTGAACACGTCATAATTGCTTTCGAAAAATCTGGAAGCAAAAGTGTTAAGTAAAAGAAGTGGGCCTTGAAAACAGGTCTTTGCATATGAGGGGGAAAAAAACTTGCCATTGTTTTTTTTCGTTTTCTTTCCCTAATCAATACCCTTGGTAAACAGTGGCGCCACTATCTTCTGGGGTTCTGTGGTAATTAGAACATATCAGGGCTTTTTCAGTTCGGTACTAGAAGTTGGTCCTTGCCATCCAATATAAGTTGGGATGTGGTCAGAAAAGTTGGTTTGTGGAACATGGTACATAGGAAGTATATTCTTGCACAGGTTGCAGAAAAGCTCTTGACCTATCATGTTATAGTTAAGTTCCATTAAAGTACATGAAACTGCAATCAGGTCAACTGATCAAACTGAACATGATAACATATGTTTTCAGTACTTCCAGTCCTAGGTTATTTAAGAATTCAAATGAATATATATACACGTAGATTGATTTTTCACACACTCTACAACACATCTACCAGTCAAATATATGAAATTAATGAAAGAGTGCAGGGAAGCACACAAATCACTTAGCCTAATTATAATTATGCTTGTTAACTGCTACTTGACATAGAGTCCCAAACACATTGAGATTGATGTTGCAAGAATAGTTTGAAATTTTTTTTCTGCTGAAGTCATGCAGTCATAGTTTTTACTTTGTAATGATTACAATGTCATATCCCATACAAAGATATTTAATTGGATTTCTGGTAAGAATTCTTATCAAAGGTTTAAATTAGCCCAAAACCCTATAAGAAGTTCAGCATTGTATATAAATTCCTAATTAGAATTCTGCAGGAATACTAATTAAATAGATTAGTAAAAGGAATTAGAAATTCTATAGGATTCACTATATGAGTGTCAGTTTCCAATAATGGCAAGGGGTGCTTTCCCTGTCTACCAATAAACCCTTGGGGTTTACTGATCAACCCAATCCTGTTGATGCACCACTGCTCATAAGTCTTACCCTTGCTACAAAAATAGAGGCTTGCATCCTCCATACTTTTCCACCCATCTCTACACATACACAAGTGCTCTCCTTATAGGTTAACAAACTGTATAGAGCAATTAATAGTTCAGATAACCAAGCTACCATTTTTTGAAATAAAATGAACCTCAAGAACATAAAAGGGAAATATTGCTAATTAAACCAGAGCGGTAATACAAAAATGTACTGTATACTGCATTATGTTTTGTTTCCAAAACTTCAAAATGTCTTACACTTATGGTTTCATGCAATTGCACATGTAAGTCACTCTGTTTGATTGCATGAGTCAGGAGGATAAAAAGGGTAACAAAAAATTCTCCATGTAAACGGCCCTTAAGAGTACAAAATATCAGTATTATTATACTATTTATTTTATTTCTTTTTTTTTAAATTTCCAATGATTTGTTGGAAGAATCATTCACCATAGGTGATTAATTTTCACATAGATTTTAAAATATACCACCGATAGTAATATGATTAATATATTAATTCACAATAGACTAAATAAACTAATTCCTTTGCCTTGACAAACATAAGCATTTGATGACATTAGTCTATGTCGATATGGTAAAAAAAACACATTTTAACCTTTGGTGGCCGTGGAACTGCAGAGCTGGAGGCAGTCCCCTCTTTTTGCGGGATGATCTTGGTTTTTCAGATCTTTTTAAATTGCATAGTAAACATCCTAAAACCAGAAAAAATTAAGAAAGAAAAAAAAAACAAGAATTCAATTAACCCTCTGTCGACCAGGGGTTTTCCCGAGAGAAGTAAAATCACCTGGCATTAACTAGACTAAAACACTAAAGCTGGTGCTTGGAATGGAAATGGTTAAGACTAAAGAGGTCCCATAAAAAAATCATTACATGGTTGAGTCTTCTTATATATTTACACCCCATTAAAAAAGCCCCTCAGACCCTGTAGCTGAGGGCACACTCTAGTGTTTTACTCTGGCTAATGTGCAAGATGATTTTACACCAAAGGAAGAGCCCTGGCTGTCAATGGGTGAAAAACAGTTTCCTTAACTGTTTACTCTGAGAGGGCACACTCTGGTATTAACTCTAGCTAATGCCTGACTGTTAATATACTCTGACAAACAGCAAATGATTTTACTTGTTAAAGGCAGAAGCCTGGCCATCAAAGGGATACTGTGAGTGGGGGTATAATTTCCCCCTATGAATTCCTAATACTATATTGTACACTTGTTGGGTTATCTTTAACAAAATCTCACAATGGCCGAGAGAAAGCTCGTTCAGCTGTAAACGTCATCACCATGACTGGAAACACAACTGAGATTAAGAATCCAAATGCAGCTGCTAATGAAAGTCCTAAGAAATTCAGTTTTGACTACAGTTATTGGTCTCATGATGGGTTCATTGAAAAAGAAGATGGATACCTGGAGCCAGAGAATCATATGTATGCTGACCAGGTAAAATCTTCTAGAAATAAGTCTTGTTTAGTGAAGCATATTATTGCAATATAACCTGTTACTGTTCAAATATTGCACAGAGTACAGTATGCAGTATCATTAAAATGAGTATAACTCACCAAAAACAGTTTAATAAACCTTTATGATACAAATCAGTTTTGCTGGTGCTTGTTAAAGTAACCAGATTTTCAAATCCGTTAATGCCCGGTGTCTGATGACAAAACAAAACTACAACAAATGAACAAATGAAAGAACAAAACAAAATCAAAGAGAGAACAAAATACAAAAGAAAAATGTAGTTATTGGATTGAGCGGCTATTATACATATATGTACGATTGCTGGTTAAAGGGTTAATATTATGAAGAAACAGTTGAGTGGTGTGAATAATTTGTAACTCTGACAAATTTGGCAAGGGATTCACCAGGTGTAAAACATAATTTGGTTAAAAATATCAGTGCCCAGCATAAAACACAAAGAATTGCCATAAATGAAAAATAAATTTTAATCTGACATTTCATTGTTGACTTAACAACATCTTTGAGATTTGTCTATTTACATATTATTATTGTTATTGTTATTGTTATTGTTTACAGATTTGCTTTAGGTCCCATAATTCTAATTCAAATACATAGGCAAATGACCACTCCAGAAACCAGCAGGACTGGGTTGTGTGGTGGATAATGAGTGCAATCTGTGGTCACTGGCCTCTTTATAAGTGAACTGCAGATCTCTGATACTTTTGTACAGCCAAAAGTGTCCTTAATTGACCAGTGCCATCTTGGTGAGTCATCCAATGGCTTTTGACAAGTAATACTACATAAAAAACACTCGGAATGACCTTCCAATGGGAAACTTGTAGAAGTTGTCAAAACGTGGTGAAATTTTTGGTTTACCAGCAAATGTTTTTAGCCTTGAAAATGTTGTCAACTCACTAAACTCGCTTTTCTCTTGGGTTTGGTCCTGTGCCCCTTTGCCATCTCATGAAACACATCTTACATGTGATTGGTTGAGGAGGGCTTATGACCTACCAAGACAACAGACTTTTGAGGCCATTTACTAGAGGTTCATCTGCAGTCCAGTTACTGTATATAGAGGTCAGTGGCTATAATTGGTTGATCTTCAGGTTGGTTACCCAGTGTTTCCAAGGTTTCTGGAGTAGTCAATTGCAGGAGTTGGCTTTCTTGATAAATATGTACTTACTTACCGTATTTAGAAAAAAGTGTTCAATGACTTGGGAGTTGGCATCCTGGAAAACACTTGGAAGGGGTACAACTGCTCGTTATTTGCCTATGGCCAAACAGGTTCAGGAAAGTCATACTCAATTGTTGGGTACGGAGCAAATAAAGGTACATCATGTTAGGTATTTTCTTTAATTCCCTTGCAGAGTATCTGTTCTCCTGCTGAGGAGTTTTGTTGAAGGTTAAAAAAAATTAGTCCAAATTATGTTCATTCCATCCATGTCTGTTTCAGCAAAGAAACGAGCATGAGAAATGTTTCAACCCTTCAAAAAATTCCATGTAGAAGATTTCACATGTTAAATTGGAACATGTGAAGTTGTTCACTTGTAATCACATGTGGAAAAAAAAAATGATAAAAACGTGGAAAATTTCAAAATCTGAAAAGCCGCGTATGAAATTAAACTTATTCAATTTTGTCCCATTTGATCTCATGTGACTGCATGAAATCACATGTGGGAAGTTATGTGGAATTTTTGTAAGAGAAGAACCTTAGTATGTTTAGTAGGTACTGTAAGTCTTACAGTAGTGTGTACAGTAAGTCTAGCATTTTTCAAATAAAAACAAATGAAGCAACCAAGCATGACAAGTAAATCAGCAAGTGTTCAAGTTCAGCTCATTTAAAAGAGCTGAAGTCGGGCAATAAACAGCGTTTTCCTTCCACTATTCCCGTTTATCCATATCCAGTGACGTGATCTTTAAGTATGGCAGTGTGCTGATTTTATTCGTCAGTACAGGAGTCGTCTGAAAGGCACTCCAAGTTGAAAATAACTTGTTTAGCATAGACCACAATTCGATGTGCCATTCTTACGCAGGTATCGTCCCGGTTTTCTGTGAGGAACTGTTCAAGGGAATAGACGAACAAGTTAATAGTGGAAAGAAAACTGAATACCAGGTAAGTGAGAAACCAAAAAATGGATTCCGTTACAGTGTTACACAGAAGATTAACGAGGAAAAGCAGGTCGTGAAAAGGATTGATCACTTATAACAAATTCCAAGTGAGATATCAGTGACAGCATTGTCATATTAAGTTTCGCAATAAAAGTTAACAAACTGCTAACTGTTCAAATAGCATTCAGACACGTATATAGCAAACCTGTTGGGAAAAATGCAAGAAACATTAAAGTACACAGGCAAAACTATAGTTGGAACTGTATTGACAGTTTACACACAGACTAAACACCTGAAGGAAGGGACGAGTACAAGTAAAAACCGAACAAACGCCTAGATAAAACCGTCTTGAAACTAGTGCAGTCACGCAAATACCGGATGTATTATCATCTGATAGTACAAACACCGATTGAATATTTAATTTAGTACCAGGCACCAATGCGTTTATACGAAAAAACATTTAAAGGAAACATTCTTGGTGCGAACGGTAACTTTTAAAAAACGTATTGGTAGATGCAGACTCAGTGAAAACTTGTCAGCACAATACTTTACTGGTAAGAAGGAAGCAAACATCAGGATGATACCGTCTTGAAACAATTAGAATCAGACACTTAATTTGCCAAAAATGCATTGGTACCGTTGAAGCAGCTGAGAACTTACATGGAAAGCACATAAATGGACTGAAAAAACATGTAGGAAACTTGCAGCTTTTTACTGGGAGCATTATTGAAACAAATAGTAAAGTGTATAGAAAGCGAAGAAAACGAAATGTATATATATTAGCCAGAGTAAAATAATTAAAGCCCGAAACTGTCGGAAAGATTTAATTTTTTAGTTCTTATCTCTTTCCCGGCAGTGCCTCTCCCCTTGACGAGTAAAATCGTCTGGCGTTAGCCAGAGTAAAATAATACAAGTCCGACGGTGCCGGGAAAGAGTTAAGCCTCATGGTGTGTCGTTTCTATTTAAATTCCTTGTTCACCATATTTTTTTTTTCTAGGAGACCTTTTTTATTATTCAGAAATGTGTGCATGTGTCTTCGTAACGGTAAAAATGCAAACTCATGTTTTTACTCTGTTTTGTATTTCTTAGGTTACGTTAAGTATGTTGGAAATTTATAATGAGCAGGTAAAGTATACGGCGAATTGGCCC
>JBAHVQ010000539.1:97609-108552 GCA_036872915.1 Nanipora kamurai | reverse complement strand
ACGGACAGAGTTCAAGCCAATTTTGTTCATGCCATGAGAGAAAAATATCCGCAAAAAGAGGTCCCAATGGAGACCCCCTACATACATGTACATGTGAAAAATAAATTAATAAGCAGTTTAATAAGTAGTAATATTGTATGAAGGCTGTTGCAGGAATAACGTTTACCTAGAGGACTGCAGTAGCTTGCTAACTTCTTTTTCTTCCTTTAAGAGCTTAGCTCTTTTCAAATCACATTGTAATACACTATCCAATGCTGAAGTATCATCCCCTACAACCTACATAAAAAGAAATCAACAATGCTGCCAAACGAAAACCGTCTTTATACAATACAGCATAACACTTTTCAGAACATTTAAGCTCACCTCCTGTTCAACATGCAAGATTGTTAAATGTGATGATACATGAAGATCACGTCTGAAATAGAAAATAAACCTTCTGAAAGCCCACACTAACATATCTACTTAACTTTATCTAATACATACAATATAAGAGACCTATTTTATGGGATTTACTATCCCATACAGTTCAGATGGGAAGGCTGTACTGTATCTTTCATAAAATAAGTTTGCATCAACTGTTTGTTGATATGGGCGAGTTTTAGTTAATTGAAAATAAAATTTAAGTCAATCAGGACGATGCTCTATCTGATTTACTGTCATTTTTTTTTTGTGTTTTCTTCGTGAAATGTTGATGAGTATTTTAATAATAGATCCTTAATCATAGGAACTAACATAGTTCATGTTATCACCAAGATAAGCTAGCTATTTACAATGCCACAGGTTCAAAATTTCATAATACCAAACAATACACATTTACATCCCACAAGCTTGACAAGGCATACATGGTAGAGGCAGTAAGCTTGAAAAGTTTTTTCCACTATGCAACACAAAAGAAATTTGACTTTTTTCTCCTTTCCAAGTTTAGCTCTAATTAGGCAAACAATGTTAGACCTGATATTCCAGCATATTTGACAGTTAAATTATAACTGCAAAATTTCTACGAGGACATAATAGACAAGGGCTGAAGATTGCATGAGTCAAAATAATTCACAGTAGTTTGTTTTTCAAATTTTACACATCCCAGAAAACTGGGTAATATATACATTGTTTTGAAAAAAGCTAAGTTGAATTAATTAGTTTCTACCAAAGCAGTTGGATCATTTACTCTCAATTTCTGTGAGATGACAGCTGATGTCAACAAAATTCCAAGCTCATAATCTAATTGTCAATTAGACATTGTGTAGCATACTAGCATAGCCAATTAGATTCAGGAATTCAATTAAATGGTTGCTACTGTAGGTTTCCAACATTAATCTAATGAAAGTCTATGGAAACACCAAGATAAATTTAAACTTACTTTGACAAAGAACGTAGTAAAGTAGTTTTGCCAACCCCATTGCAACCAATTAAGCCATAACGACGTCCAAATACTAATGACAAGTCAGCATCTTTTAGCAAAACTCTACAATATTTGGTTAATAAGAATCTGTTAAATATAATTGTAACACATAAAAAATACAGAGACAGAAGAACTGAAATCTGCTGATGATCAGACAATCAAGCCATCTTAAATTAAAAGGTAATAATTTCAGGGGGAAAATATTAAGAGATTTCATGGTGGTCTCCCTTCAGACCGTATAGTACCATTGTTGATCTACCTTACCTGTCTCCAAAAGCCAAGTCAATACCTTCAATTCGAATGTCTTGAGAGAACCCAACTTTCTCAAGATGGACATCCCGTTTATTCACTGTGTGACTGACAGACGCATTATCAACATACCTATTAAACAGAAAGTAACAATTGTTTGAGTTAGCATATAACATTTCTAAATCCACCCCAAGTATAGTAAAACACTTCATCAGGGAAAAGCTGACTGAAAAAGCCCAACTTACCAATCCAATTATTTCTGATCAGTTTGTTCGGCCAATACATTTGCCTTCATCAACAATCATCACTCATAATTCTTAACACTTGAATTTTGGGAGAGGTTGAAGTTTCAACTCAGACAAAAAGTTTACTGTTTTTGAAACAATGATTGAAGTTGAAAAATGTCTTATCTAGACTTGTATAAATTGCTGAAGTGAAAGAAGAAATATTACTCATTAAATTGCATCTCATGAAGTAAAATAATTTGACAACTGGAATCTGCCTTATAAGTAGGTTAATGTTTTCATTGACAAAAAAAGCTAAAAAATGTTATTTATCAGTAAACCTGATAATTGCTTTTTTGATTGGATCAATAACCAGTTACAAGGGTAAAAATTTCAAAAGTCAAATCGATTAAAATCAATAGGATAGACAAAAAGTTGCCATTTTGGCATGAGGTAAACACTAAAAAAAACTTACAAGTTACAACACAAATTCATTGTACTGGAAAAATCATAGAAGCAGTACCTTTCCGTCTGTGAACCATTTCCTTTTTCTTTTAATAGTTTTTTATCCTGTTTGGCTTTTATTTTTGCTTCAGCCTTCTCCAACTTCTTTGAATCAACAGTCTGCAGGAAAAAGGTATGCAATGAACATTCAAATCCAAAAAATACATCCCATTGTATCAAATTTTGAAAATTGATATGGCAGTTCATAGCAGCCTTTGGTAGCTTGGTTTATATTGATAAAAATTGTGCATACTCCAGAAGCTTATTATCTCAGAAAATTTATCTGAGCCCCTGGTGGGAACTGAGCCCATAACCTTCTGATCGCTGGTGAGATGATCTAACCATTAAGCTACATGGACTGAGATGGAAGAGCAAAGGTTACTATTTGTACTGGTTCAAAAATTTATCTGAGCCCCTGAGGGAAACTGAGCCCATAACTTTCTGATTGCTGGTGAGATGATCTAACCATTGAGCTACATCATGGACTGAGATGGAAGAGCAAAGGTTACTATTTGTACTGGTTCATAGTTGACCATGGTTTGTAGTTAACAATAGCTACCTCTCGTAATTCATACTTCTTCTCAAGCCAAATACTGGCAGTTTCTTCAGTATTCGGACCTAAAATTAAGAAACATGAACTTCAAGTAATTTGATATGTTCCCTGAGCTTTGCTTGGAAATAGAGAGAATGGGAAATCTGAAAACCAAGGTGATCCTGGTGGCCCTGGGCTCTACCTTTGAGAAGCCACACAGTTTGGGATGTGAGCAAATATAAGCATCTTGCAGAGAGATTCTGTCTCAAAGTTAGAGGCTTGATAGCATATAGTATAGCTGTACAAGCAACTGACTCTTCACTTTTGCTATGACCGATATAATTATTAATAATAATAATAATAATTATGATAACTATAACAGTTACAGTAAAAACAAGAGTAAAAACAACATGCATGTAGTTTCATAATAGCACAATAGCAGTCAGACATTTCAAATAAACGACAAATTTTTTAATAGCATACATGTTTCGGCATACTTATGCCATCGTCAGTACAGTGGATATATAGTCATTACATGTCATGTGATACGGATATTAAATTACAATGATAGAAAGCAGAAAATATTCACAAGTTAAAAATGGTGTTAAGATGGTGTATCTGTTTATTAAGGTCTGGTTTAAGTTTTTTCATGTAAAGTGCTAGGACACGAAAGCATGATTATGTAAAGTTAGATTTGCATTGAGGTGAAGCGAGGAAGTGTTTGAACATGTGGGAGTTTTTTCCACTGTACTGAAGATGGCATAAGTATGCCGAAACATGTATGCTATTAAAAAATTTGTCGTTTATTTGAAACATGCACATAATTATGACAACATTTATTAATAACCATGATGTCATTAATATTAAAATCAAATTACCAAGATTATTTACAATGTCTTTCAACTGAACAGGAGCATTTAGTTTTGTTGGTTGACCAGTGTCATTACTGTTATTTCTGCAAGGTAAAAGTATTCAGTGAGTTTACCCTTTCATGGCCAAAGCACTCCCTTTGACAAATAAAATATTATAGTTTGACCTTAGACAGAGCAAAGTACTAAAGTGTGGCCTTGATCCTTAATGGCTCAAGTACATAATAATAATAATGATAATAATAATAACAGAATTATGAACAAATACAATAATCATAATAATAATTGTGATAGTTAGGTGGCATGCAACTTGTCATAATAACAATAACTATATTTATTATTGATACCGTACCACAAAAGTGTTTTTCAAAAAAGATGATTACAGTATTTGTAAGAATAAGTGAGAGAGATTTCCTGTTGGTCTCCCCTACTACTGATAGCACAGCATATTCAAGAAAGCTCGTGTATGATGGAAACGACGACCATCTCTCACTGTCCAAGTTTACTTTTTCCAAATATCATATAATGTACAGTAATAAAACAATGCATACTAGTCTAATTTAAATGCAGCCAATCTGACTCATTACACTACTTTACATTTAATTTTCAGATATCCATTAATGATTTAAACTAAATTGATAATCGTCATAAAAACAATACATTTACCTGAACCTTTTTTTGAACCATAATTTTTTAAAAATAATCAAAACAATGGCTGAGTAGAAGAATGAGCTCGGGTGGAGAATAATGATGTTAGTAGCTCTGCCAACTGAGCTACAGGTCAAGTTGGGAGCTGGTCACAAAATTGATGTTACTCCAGTATGGTTCATCACTCAGAGTAGCTACTAACATCATTATTCTCCACCCGAGTTCATTCTTCTACTCAGCCATTTAAAATCAGATAGGATATAAATGTCCCGATATCAAAGAAACTAGTATATGTTTCAAAATGTCCAGAGCCGAAGTAACATCAATTTCGTGACCAGCTCCCAACTTGACCTGTAGCTCAGTTGGTAGAGCATCGGACTAGTAAACGGAAGGTCGTGGGTTCGAATCCCTACCAGGCCAGGTAGAGTTTTCTCTACTTGTCCAGTATGGTTCGTCATTCAGAGTAGCTACTAACATCATTAATGAAAAGAAATTAATTTTTTCCACAACAATTTCATTATTCAGCTCAAACTCAATGATGACAGTTGATCTGAACTGTGGCTGCATATTATATATGATATATTAAGATATGCAGGTTGGTTTTTCTTGATGTATAATTTATGATAATATCTACAGGTATGATATGATCACAATATAATATATGACATAATTATAATAAAATATGACATATGACCTTATAATTATTGTGTTCCAGTGTTGGTTATATCTCTTGAAAGTAAGTGAAGCAAGCAAGTTGGCTATATACAGGGTGTCCCAAAAAAATGTATACACATTAAAAATAATTGTAAACGTGGTGTTTAATTAGAATTTTATTATTTCAAAAGTGTAAGAATATTTACAAGTATCATTTTTTTTAATGTGTATACATTTTTTTGGGACACCCTGTATATATATATGTATGATCAACACTCAAATACAAAATTGGTGTGTCCAAGTGGACATGTAGTCTTTTGTTTATTGATTTATTAAGTTTTTAGTTTATTGTTGCTTAATTAAATCATAATTAAATTTTATGAAATGGTAATTAGATTTAATTAATATTAATATATGAAATGTTAAGTAGATTAACACAAAGGGTTATGGTACTTAGATTTTAATTCTCACTTAGGGATTTCTAATGACCTTCATAACATAACCACTGTAGACATAACTGGAGGTCAGTTAATATGTTGTCTGTTATTTTTTCAGGGGTGACCTAAATTTATGGTAACCAGATATACTATAAGATACTGTTACATAGCTAGATTTTGCCAGATATTGGATACTATTTTTTCCAGATGCAACACATCATTGTTTTTTTCCTGTATAAGCAGACTGAAATAAATTACAATTTTGTAAGTGGATTGAAATTTATAATTACCATTACTTACACCTTAAGTATTCTGATCAGTTGTTCACAGACTCCCTTTACCACATCTGGATTACTTTCTGAAATTTCAAGAAACAAATCTCCAACTGCATCGTAAACATCTGAAGCAGTCTCAAAATCATCTGAGCTGGACTCTAAAATTCCTAGAGATTGCAAAAAATTGGTTTTAGAATCTCTAAAAGCAGAACGAGCAACACTATTAGAAATAACTGTAAACAACCTAATACTGTATTCTGTACTTTTAACTACTTATACAGATTGTACTATGATTTTATAATTAGTTTTATAATTTTTCATAAATATATGTATTTATAGAAATAATTCCAACAGTATATTGGTTGGACAGTGTTACTGCATTTGTTTTAGATGTGCCCATGCAGTTGCCCAATTCATGTAAATGTACTTTGGCCACATTTAAGAGGATGGTTGTCCAGTTTGACTATTACAGTACCAAGCACCTCTGGTTAAAAACAAGAAGAAGATAATTGGTAATTGCTTTTTATAATTGTCATAGTTAGTCATTGTTACTACATGACCCAGACTAGAAAAGTCTTTCTGTGTCACAGGGACACAACACGTGAGTGAGTATTCCACAGTCAAGCCGGTTATCAAAATTCTGTATCAAGAAAATGGCGTCACAGACGTTACATATCAAATCTGATAATCTCAGGAACGTTGTTATATAAATAAGCAATAAACGCCATTACGAAACACTTCAAGATAAGTTTATAATAAACTTGATTTTTATGCCGTTGTCACTTTTAAATTTAAAATACAGTTATTGTGACAATGTCTTTCACGTGATTGATCATAGGCTTGGTCATTTGGAAACAACATTAACTTCAAAACTGCTTCATAAAAACCTGTGAAATCACTGCCAGACTTAAGATATCTGTCTTCTCACCGTTCACATAGCTAAACATTTCTTCGTCAATTCCAGGGAATTTTTCTCTTACAATTTCGGCACACTGCGCCATGTTGGTGTTAAAAAAAATAAATCAGAACGTCTGCAGTACTACTAGAACAGCAGACTTACACGTTAATTACGTAATTTTTTTACAGTAAGCGGATGTTTACTGATCTCTACACTAATGTATTGTAAAGTTTCCGTTTTAATTTTATTTTTCTAATTACATTTAATTCTCCATATGGCCATTGGATTTTGTTTGATATTATCTATTTGCATATTTCGTGTGTTTTCTGTGAGATCAGGCATGAATTTTCCGTTGGGTCATGGCATGGAACTCGGTCACCATCGACCATCCGAAGGACACGTAGAAGAGCTAACTCACGTACCAAGTCCAGTAGAATTTTGGGAAAAGTATGCCAAGACTAGAACTCCAGTAGTGCTTCGCGGAGCGTCAAAAGATTTTCCCGCTTTTCAACTATGGACTGATGATTACCTGAGGAAAAATTTCGGAGAGTTGGAAGTAAAACTGGAGGCCAAACGTGAAAAGGATAAAACACCGATCGGAGAAAAAGGCCTTGGGCGTGATACCATACGGAGTTATTTGGATGAATATAAAACAAAAGATTCCTATGTGGTCTCTCAGCTCCCGGACCCAATGGCTAAAGATGTGAACGTACTTTCCTGTTTATCGTGTGGAACTTTTTCTCAGCATATTCTTGAGGCTGATCTTTGGTTAAGTAGTGGTGGCACATCCAGTCTTTTGCATCGAGATGCTGACAATGCTATTAATTGTTTGTTAAATGGAACGAAAGATTGGATATTAATAAATCCACAAAATGAAGATAATGTATGGATGGAACCTTCCTGAAGTTAAATTTTCATGACCTGTGATCTTTAGTATATAGTAAGGAGTATCTCATGGATACGCCACTTATACTGTATGCTTTCTTAAGATCTTAACTCCTTCCTGACCTTAGTGGTCCTCAGCAACCTCGGGAGACTTTGGTATTTTACTCTGGCTAACACCACAGTATTTTACTGTGGCTAATGCCAGACAATTTTACATGTCAAGGAGAAAGTCCTTGGTCAGGAAAGGGTTAATGTTTCATAATTGTAAGCAATATATCTATTCTTTTGTGTCAGTTCATTTTGGATCTCCCCACAAAAAAGATTGGGTACCCTGGATACCGCACATGCTACTGACTCAGTTTGATTGTTACCATCATAATCCACTCAGTTCAACCTACAATATTATGTTAACCAAGGGATAGGAACAGAGTTCCTCGTAATGGTTCAATACCAACATGTTCTTCAATTCAGTTGAGGGAATTGGGGAAGCATTCAATGTTCACCCTTAAATCTGTCAAGGAAAATTACCTAACATTTAATAGCCACCCTAAAATCCCACTTTGGCTGTTACAGGCTTAGATAGTTGATTTTTTGGTTTTCTTTCAGATTCCTATTGCTAAGGGTGATCGTGGATATGGTGGATTTGCGGTGTTGGATGTGGACAACGTTAATCTCATAAAATATTCGGATTTTCAAAATGTGCCATGGCATTATGCTAATATAACACCAGGAGATTGTTTGTTTTTGCCATATGGTAATAATATTCTAACTTAAGAAACTATTAGTGTTGATAAGTAACTTAGCAAAACTGAGAGATGATATTCTGGGCAATTTCAATTGGTAATTAATCTTCTTTCATGGTGTTTCCTTTTTTATCACACAGGATACTGGCATCAAGTTCGTTCATATGGCTCCAAGAACATAGCCATCTCTATTCTTTTTTCAAGATTAAAGGAATTTATTGCAACTGGATGTGACAAAACAAAGTATTCATCATTCCCACTTACCAGTGCTAACATGGTTTGGACATATCCTGGACATGGCCCTCAAACATTGGGAAACAGTGACCCTTTTGAACTGAGGTGAGTTAAAGCACAATGTCATGCACCATGGTTATTAGTTGGTTGAACAGATATCAGACAACCAGTGGCTACATTCTTCACTTTAACTGTTCTTTATACAGCATTGTATACCAATATGTTTAGGGACATGATTGTCAAAGTTGCTCAAGAAACAATGATAAGAAATGAAACATTTGACAGTTCTAAAATCTTTGATTTGCTGACAGAGGTAAGTAATTTGTACCAGATGGTAGAAGTTGTGACTAGGCCATTTCACCAAGCAGTATAGCTTAAATCCCTGGGTAACTCTAAAGGGTAACCAACCTCATATCTTATATCTACCTATTTTTAAATATCGTAACTTGCAAGACAGTTAATAAAATTAATAACAGCTGCAGTATGTGACTATGGTAAATATCTTAAAAATGCTTAGAGTTATATACTGGAAGATGATGAAGAAGAAAGGAAGAATACAGCTGAAATGGTAAGAGCAGTCTTCAGCCACTTTAACAATTCTAAGCCAATGGTCAAACATTGGAATACAGAAAAGAAGGTAGAATTAGCTACAAAAACTTTAAAGGTAGTTTGAACAGTCAAATTAGAAAATTCACTAGTGGTCAGTGATTTGCTATGGGTATTAAAGTTAAACCTTGAATCTATACCATATAATTTTATATTTACCATTCATGTCAAAACAGATGTCTGTGACTTCCTCTCTGCTGGATTAAATTGTGTTGACATGTTATCTGTTACAAAACATGAAAGCTAATCATGCTATTGTAATCTTGGTCATTGAACACAAATAGGCTAGCTGAAGAACATTGTCAGGTATACAATTATGGCAAGTATACTGAATGGAGAGAAGTTGTTGTGTTTACACTAAGTTTTTTTTCATCCTTTCAGACAAAAACATGAGTCACCTCTTATAATAATTGAGCAAAACTCATGAACAAAGCATCTAAAACAGATCTTTTTTTTTGTTTCATTGTGTCATAATGGACAGTATGTTTTACTATTTTGCTTCAAAATTCCCATTAAAGAGGACAGAAAAGATTTTTTGAATTTGTTCAAGTTACTCTAATATGCTTTCTGTCTTCTGTTTGTTCTGATAACCTTCCATCAAATTTCCACAAGTCCGGGATAAAGCTAATCACCAGGACTGTATCAATAATAGTGCGTTTAGTCCTTGCATGCATGTACAGCTCACAATTGTAACAAGCAGCCAACGATTCTTTATAGGTGTATGAGGCACTACATAACTTCACAAATGGTGAAATTATTGAAGAAAGAATCAACAACTTAACTGTGGAAGAACTAAAATTATTAGTCATGTATATTGATGGAGATCCAGCTAATACTGAACATTATGAGCATGCTATCTTTTCACCTAAGGAAATGAGGTATTACTTTTTTAGCATTGTAAGATAGTGTCTTTCAAAACAGGCAGGCATTAGCCATGAGAGTAAAATAGTAAAGTTTACCCTTGCCTCTTAATGAGTTAAATAAAAAGGACTATATATACAATGGATAAACTACAGCTTGTTGAAAGAAACATTTTTTGAGATCCTGAACACTATTCCATTCCCTGTATGGGCTCATTAATGTATTTTCATGTTTCACTACATTATTTGCAAATTATTTGAAAAGTTATACTGTATCTAAAATTAATTTTCTTTCCAGAGAGATGATTCAGAAAGCTAGTAAAACTGGTGATGGGAGTTTAACACCAGACACTTTAATACAACATTACATGGTATGATTTTTTTTACTATTTTTTTCCAGACTATTTTCTATTCCATTTTAAAAATATCTTTGGTTTTCTTATTTAAAGGATTTAGGGGGTTCACAGAAAGTTGGTCATGAATTATTTCTTGAAATGGATCTAAACAGTGATGGAGCTGTTGATCAAATAGAAATGACAGAAGCTATTGATGAAGTTTTACTGAAGTTTGAGCAGAAAACGAAAGCTGACCAATCTTGTATGTATATTTATATTCATTCAATACTTCAACCAAAACAAAATTCATGGTTAACCCAACAAGTACCAGCTACCTAGTGTCATTGTCAAGGAAATTACTGTCTCATCTGACGTTACATGGTGATAGGTGCTGTACACACCAAGTGCACACTGTCTGTTTTTTAAAAATAGAATGCATTCCTAATCTATAAATACTAATCTTATCAAATGTTATATGCCCTGAGATCCGTCAATGTATCAAATATTTAATATGTACTAATGATGTTAAAGCTACTCCGAGTGACGAACCATACCGGACAAGTAGAGAAAACTCTACTTGGCCCGGCAGGG
>JBAHVQ010000539.1:84780-97509 GCA_036872915.1 Nanipora kamurai | reverse complement strand
TATGGTTCGTCACTCGGAGTAGCTTTAACATCATTATTCTTCACCCGAGTTCATCTTCTACTCTAGTCATTTAATATGTACTATTTGAAAAACGAGCAGGCGTGTTTTATTGGATATAAAACACAAGACAAAGCCAAGTGTTATAGATCCAATAAAAAAATGTACCAGCAGTTTTTTAAATGACTTCAAAAATGACCCACTTTATATGCTACAATAATTGATGAGAAAGCTTGAAAATTAATATTTTCTGAGTCAACAAAATAGAATGAGAAAAGAGACTGCATTTATCATGTTTAAAGACATGTCATAGTTATGATTTTTCTTTGTTTTTCTTGTGAATTATTAAGGTGTTTATGAATACAATTTACAAGATTTCTCTTTCTTAAGTTGAATACTACATGAATGAACTGGAAGAAGACAAAGAAATGATGGAAAAGACTAACAGAAAGCATTGGGAATTATAGAAGCCTGGTCTACAATGACAATAAAGGAATAGACGATTTCTGAGTTACTTTTTATCTTGATTTTAAAATGAGGCCCATCTAAACATTTCAGAAATTAGATTAGAGTAAATTCAAATGCAAATCATGTTTATGCAAAATGTTTAGCACTAGGACATAAATTAAAGCAAACAAATAATGTAATTTGAGGTAACAAAATTATAAAAATATTTAACTATTGCTATTTAAAATGAGAATGAATGTTAACATGCAAACATGAGGAAAAGCAGTACTGTGTACTAAAATTAATGCAGAAATCAAGCCTGTCCACTTGGTAGCACTTGATAGCCTGTCCACTACTTTAAACAGTCCTCAAGGCATTTTCTATGTAAAAGTGGTAAAAATTCAGTAGCACAACTAGAAGGGGGTTGGGGGCTTGCTACTCCTGCCCTTTCTGTGGGATATCTAATGGGTTCCCTGCTAATGACAGTAATTTGCCACCATTCCGCAAAGCTACATGGGTCTGTTGCCTTTGAAATTCTGAAAATTGTCTTGACAGTGCCTTATTTTTTACCTTCCAAAATCTGCCCTTGAAAATTATGTTGCACCCCTGAAAATTATGTAAATAGTTGTCTAAAGACCAGTTCACACTGTCAAAGTATAGTTTGGTGTTAGGGTAAAACTTAATTCCTTGACAGAAATTCATTAAAATTATTTTACTTTAGTGTAATGACTTTTCAAAGACAGCAGCTACTTTGAAATACTTTGATCAAAGACTTCAGTCCAAGACACATTGACAGTGTAAACTAAACTGGCCCAAAGTTTTGAAAAATATGAATTTCTGTGAGAACCATTTTTGTAAAGTAGTTGTATGGGAAATGACTGAGCAAAAAAAATGTGCACTTTCAAATTGTTCATATATAATAGAAATGGACTACAATGTGACTAAAACTTTAACATTAAAGTATAAGTTTGATATTTGATAAGTTTAATAAGTTGTAAATAAGCTGCTGAACCGTGAAAACTGACTACCCTCTCTCATATTGAATCTTGGCTTGTGACACAAAGACGTTATCTAGCACGAAATTTTGTTTGAGCAAATATCATGATTACTTTGTGGCAAGAAAAACAATTTTAAACTACATTGGGCCAAAGTTGGTTTTTTTTTCTTTTTTTTGCCGACAAACCTGCATAATAACTCCTTCACAATAAAAAAAACATTGCTTTATTAAACTAGTTACAGTACACAAGTAGAATGCTCTGTGGGCAGGATATTGTTGATAGACGTGCATGAAGCCAGAAAGGTTAAATACTACAACTGCCGTTTCAACCAAAAGGCCTTCGTTTTCCGAACACTCCGACGAAGGACCTTTTTTCGAAACGTCAATTTTACTGTTTCAAAGTTTCGGCAGTTCGCTAGCCCCCTTGCCTTTGCAAATGCTTAATTAGACTGCCCTTTGCCAAATCTACCTGTAATCTTCAGGTGCCATTTCAATATATTGCTACACAAGGCTAAAACGGCTTGAAAAGGACAACTTGACCTCTTACCATTAACAGCATTTCCACACTGTTGAGCTCAACTGGTTTCTGTACTTTCTAACGTTAATTTCCACCTTTCCACAGCCACAATCCTCTTTGAACAGAGCAAATCCTTGAAATGATATTTTCAAAATTTCCCGGCTGTTTCTTTCTCTTTCTTTGTATTGCGCATGCGTCAGCCTTCAACAGTCACTTTTTTTCGAAGTTTAAATACTTCGCAAAAATAGTCGGACAAACTAATATCGACAATAAATTTCACGGCCAAGCGGGAGGTCCTCACTAGAAAATTATACTGCACTTGGTCTTTCAGAGCAGACCAAGATGCGAAACATCCAGGTCTGAGAGACCAAGAGCAGTATAATTTTCTAGTAAGGACCGACCAGAGGGGTCATTAGGGATTGTACTATGTGGCTTGCTTCATGAACGGTCTATTAACGTCTTTTTCGCTAGTTCTGGAAATATATCAAAAGCTGGAATGTTTAAAAATTGAAACTGCCGGCCTTGGTCTAAAGAGTCAGTATCGCCGCGGTCCCATCTTTATATCGTCTCCGAAATTACATTTCCTTCATTTTTAAAGCTTTTGTGTTTTAGATATTTCTCTATTCCTGATAAAGACCGGTTTTTACGGGTCTGTTAACCTTTTAACCCATAATCTACTTTCTAACGATGTCATAATTGAAAAACTATTACTCTCAAAGCTACGATTAACTCTAGTTATTGCATAATTTATTCTTTTGAAGCGAAGTGCGACAGCCTTTATCGTTAAAAGACATATTACTTTGATTGCCCCTAACACACTCAAGAACTAGGTTGCGTTTATGGTGTAATAAAGCGCGGTAAATTTTGAGTATCAACGCCACGAAGACACCGAGATTCAACGCACAGCAGGCTGTGTTTTACGTATGACTTGATTTATTCAGTGGTTTACTTTCGTGCGATGACTGATTCCATGGAAAGCAGGTTCTTCTATGTAAGCCAGGTCGGCATTACAATTTATTATTATATGGCTTGCTTCGCCAGCGGTCTATTACCCTTTCTTCTGCAATTTGATTGGCTCTTGAGCGGTCTTAACTCTTGAACGCACAGTATCCGATATATGGGACACCAAGAACAAAAGAAAAAACGAGAGAACTAAGATAAAACAAAGAGAGAACAAAGAACAAGAGAAAAAAGAATTGATCATAGGATACAACTTAAAAATTAATGGTCAAGACACAAGTCGTTAATCAGACCATTTGCTGAGAGCATAACACGACACTTCCACAAGGTAAACTACAAGGCAGACATTTCTTGACACACATGAAAATTGACTGCTGTTCCACTCTCAATACAAATAACGGTATTCCCGGTTTAGTTTCAGCGACACTCACTCGCATTCTTTTTGTCGTGCACGGGTCTTTTGCCGTCTTTCTGGTGGTACAAAACAAAGATGATCCAACTCAGTGGTGGCCGGTGTCATTTTTGTTCCTTTTGCTTATCGAAACTGGATACACATTGTTTGTAAGACGTGGAGAAGAATATAAATAGTAAGTACCTATATAACTCCTGCATATCCTCGGCCATACAATGTATATCTGGAAACTGAGTGACTTTATGAAACGACAGTTACTGTAGTTAAGGTAAAAGTTCGAGCTGTAGCACTCTGCTGTTGTACAAAACCTGAGGCTATGCTGTGTCTAAATGAAATGTTTAGGCTTTTCCATTGAGTTTATTGCCTCAAAGCAACACGAATCTGTAAACTAACGAAAAATTGACCAAAGTTGGGTTCTAATGGAAACAAATTGGGCATGTGTATTCGCTTTTGAGTGATATTACGATGAATTTTTAACGAATTTAGGTTCGTCCTACGTCAGGTTAGGACATCGCCGAAGTATACCACGGTGCACGCCTTTTTTTTGACATTACAATTGTGTGTATTTAGTTTTTGGCCAAGTTGCTTTTTATACATAATGACCGTGTTGCCGTCAGTGTGGATCATGGAAATGGATTTATTTAACGAAAGAACAGCAGCTCGTGGAGAGAAATTGTACAACAGTCACTTCCTCACCAGTAACACCACCAGGACTGAAGAAAAAAACAAGGTACGTTACCAAAAGGGCAGTTCTAACTAATATGCCTGGGTCTTGGTTTGTTAAGGGGCTACCAAACCCAAGTATTCCGGGAAAGGGGGCAGCAAACTAAGAGTCTATGAAAGTTTTGAGATGGCTACGTGGTTGAAGGGTACATTTCACTACTGCCAGCACTGCCAACTCTTCCCTCTCAATTCGTTTTTAGAACTTATGGACTAATTTATCAAAGGAAACGATTGCACAAAAAGTCGGGGCGCTTGGATTGATCATTGGTATCATAACTGGGCGGTGGCTCTTACCACGTGGACCTATAACACGTGACCAGCTTTCAGCGCTGCTTATTGGTTACATCGGAATTGCTGCCGATATCTTGGAAGTTTTCAAATTATTCGAGGAAAAGAATCTTATGTATCAAAAGTCTATTACGTTGGCTACTCTCTTCATCTTTTCATGGTGTTTATTGTCATTCTGCCTAGTTACCACGGCAACCACGAGCTCTGATGCAGAAGGGGAGAAATATCGCAAAAATAAAGTAATACTTTCCTCACTTTGAATTACAGTTCTTTTTCTTAAAAATTCTTTTATTAAAGAATTTAAATTTTCTATTCGTTTATTACAGGTCAGTCCTATGAAAGAAATTCACCTCACTCAACGGGATTCCAGATTGAAAGACGAATACATCAAGAAGCTGAAAGAACAGTGGCAAAAGGACATGGAAGCAGTGACCCACGGGAAACGAGAGAAACTTAACGACATTCGGGACGTAAAAGAATATTTAGGGATAAATGCTGTGAAGGAAGTGTTTGCAAAATCTGAAAAGCGACATCTTGATATCCATGGAGACATGTATGGTATATTAACTGGTCTTTTCATGATGGATGGCCCATTTCTTGTGTTCAGATTGTATTGTACTGTTCAGTTTGAAGTTTATAGTGAGATGCATATCTTTTATACATGTAAGAACGCCATATCTTTGGCTTTACTGGTTTATCGATTGTGTATTCTGACATGCAAAGGTTATGACAACGAAGACGAATTTTTTAACGAAACAGATGAAGACAAGTTGAAAAATGTCCAAGTAGCCATAGTTGGTACGAAGTATTTGGACAACAGGAAATCAGAAAAAATTAATGCAGCATTGACACAAATGGAGAAAGATTTGAAATAATAACATCTGAGTATCACTGTTTCTCTCCAAAAATTAGCTTGAGAAATGTGTAAGTGGCAGGAAACTACGGCGCAACCACGACGGGCCCAAGAGCAACAATGAAATTTTTGTAAATAGCTTATTATGGATAAGTAAAACTACAATAATAGATAAATGATAGTGCATTAAAACTTCATCGAATTCCTTTTGATCATCATTATCTAATATACACGTGGTACGTTGCACGATATATTTACTGAAAATATATCTGGAAATCAACGGTCTTAAAAACATGCATTTTCGTCGAATAACAATCCAGAATGCCATTAAAATATACAGACCAAACCTACTATATAGATGTGCGTATTTCTGTGAAAGTGCTCTGAAATTGCAGGAAACAGCATTTAAGAAGTCACCCCCCAAGACCACTTGAGGCCTCCCTCGCAAAAATCCTAGTAGCTCGCCTGACATGAACCTAGTCCTTTACCACACTATTCAACGCACTTTTCAGGTGCCAATCACCTCACAACAACTGAGATTTTTAAATTCTACACATTCTAAATCTTCCGGAACCCACCAGTTTGTCGTAGTGGAATATGACATCCAAATCTATCGCCGCTATTTAATTAAAACGAAACTACAATCGTGGGTTATGAAAACGTTCGCATTTTTAAAATAACTTCCTACACGTGTAAAAATATCTTGCACATTTAAAATATAAATATTTTCGTTCTGCTATATATATATATAAATATATTCCATCAACTAGACTGTCTATCGTGAGAACGTCTTAAGAAGTCTCGTGTCATGAAAATGTTTCATCGGATGACGTCAACGATAAGGAAGACACTGATTGGTTGGTATAACCAGAAGTAACGGATGAGTTGTGTTGGCTTGGAATGTTTGGTAAGTTGATGGGTGGTAAAGTGGGATAATGACTCAAGGATGGAGAAGATGAGCGACTGTCGTCTGGTAATGAATCGCGAGGAGAAGTAACTTCCGGTTCTCCTTAAAGAAATGTAAGTTTCTCAATAAATTGCAATAACGCGGGAAACAAACAAGTTCCGCCAAAGCATGTTCACAATCTTTTAAAATAGAAAGCTTCGCTTACCATTGAGCTGAGGATTTGGCATCACACCAATCGGTCGCTCGATTGTGACGTACTGACGCACTCCAGACATGGAATGATTGTTAAACGATTTGGGATTAACTGAATCACTGCAAGAAACCAAAAACATCCTAAATATTTTCCGTAGTACCTGTGTTACGAAAGTAACATATTCTATATTGATTACTTATTAACCGAGTGTGAGGTCTGTACGGGAAGTATTTGCCCGAGGATTTCGTACATTGTGCGTAAATTCATTACACTTCATTACATGAGTAAGCCAAACATATTTCAGAGCGTCTGGTGAGGATAGAACCCATTACCTGCTGTTGGCCGGTGAGTTGCTCCAACCATTGAACTACTCAAGTTCAGATGAAGCGTGGAGGTGTGAAATATGTACAGCTTTTTATTGAATAGGATACATCGCAACGTAGCATAGCGTCACGGAATGCAACAGAATATCACCCAAGAATGAGGAACTGCACAGCACGTCTAGCACGACGTAACACAGCCCAGCTACGGCAGAATAACGCAACATAGTACTTCCAACACAACCTACAACATTAACTTTACCTCACTGGATTTCTATTCAACATTATACGGTTTATGTCCATCGCTAAAAGTCTTGGTATGGGAATGTTATCATAACTCGTGGCCTTTCCTGAGACATGCGAGTCTTTTGACTACATAAAAAAAAGAGGATATTGAAATGAATAACTAGCGGAATTGGCAATTGATGAACAACATTTAGACAATATATGGTAACGAGAGGTAAATGACAATGAGCTTCTATGTGGCACTTACTACAATTGCTATATAAAGCCAAACGTAGATTAGACTTACAATCCACATTGCTCGATCACTGCCTTGCTTTAAATGAAAGACCGTAACAGGGGGCCTTTCGTAGGAATACAGAGATTTCTTGCTATCTGTTGGAGCACCACTTTGTTTTTTTGGACTCTCCAATCGCTTTTTACAAATAATAGGGTGCGTTGATTTGTCCAATTCTTGAGTTCTACATAAAGAATGAGAATATCGAAATATTTATATGAATAAGGAAAATTTGCCATTTACACTCGATCGCATGAAATGGTGCCCATAAATTCAGTGAAAGTACACTTTTGAGTTTCAGAATCATACATTTTAAGGACCTAATGTAGTATTTTTACCAACTGGTCCCGGTTGGCTCTCTCGTAAATTTACTCTCATTTAATATGCCTTCCTAGCCTGCCAACTTACTTCGTCTGGATCATCAACAATAAAACAGTGAACTGGCAATAGTGAGTTAAAATTTTGGAACAACGAAGATCGTGTATTTCTATTGAAATCTTCTTTCTTCCCATCTTGCGTAAAATGTTACGTGGATGTATGGTAGTCTTCAGAGATTAAATTCACACTTGAGGTGGGTAGAAAACATTTTATACAAGGAAAATTTTTCTCGTAAGAACACGCAACCTTGTTAACGTTTTTAACTTTACAATTCTTAAATATCTGCGAAAAAACAATTTATTTATCCATAGTCATCTTGAATATACCTCGAAGAATAGGAATAAACAGGTTTTATCAAGAAAATCCCAGAACCTTCCTCAATTTCGTTCAAACTGGAAGATATTTCATCACTAAGCATGGATCTTCGTTTGCTCATTTCCGCCATTTTTTCACTCCATCTTTCAGCTCTTAATCTTTGTAAATGCTCCATTCTTTCCTGAAGGTGGTAAACTTTATCACATGTCACCTTCGGAGGATAAAGATTTTCTTCTAGAAAAAATTAAATTGGAGGACAAAATTCAGTTGTCTTTTTTTACAGTCCTCCACGCTGTAGATCTCTTCTCGGTAGAAAGGTTTCCAAATGATGATGTTTCTGGTACTTCCACAACAAAAATTATTCATTTCAATTCTCCACTTTTAATTTCACCTCACTTGGAAACAATGAATAACTGAGCACTGCAGGGTATTTACGATCAATCATGAAACGACTAGGTAGCGTATTTCTAACGTTATAACTACTGAGGCTTTTACCCCAATAGACCCTTTGCTTCCTCCGGTAGTCACGTTTTTGCCCTGGGCCCTTTTCATCATTAATAAAGAAGATTTCTTTGTGTAGAAAGAGAAACTCTTGTTAGAAAAACGGTTGTCGGTGCACTTTTGTCTGTTACTTGCCTTTGTTTTATTGTGTTTACAACAAAAGTTAGAAAGAATAGTCTTAATGTACACTAAATGGGAAAATGGCCTCATTTACATACTCTGCTCTACTAGTAAGAATTCCTTACAATATGCACTGCTACCAGCAGTTAGATTGTTCTATTTGATCAGCTAGCATTAGCTTGAACCGACAATTAACAACGATAATGTGCTGGCAATAAACCGTGATGCCTGATGAAGTTTTTTTAGTCCAGGTATAGGTCTGACACGAATGTCCCACAAATACGTTTGGTTGAAGCTCACACTATGCTTACCGACTTCTTTCATGGCGCAGTGGTGCTGGTATCTCCAAACAAGTTCCACCAGTCTTCGCCTTGGTAGATCAACATACTGGTTCATTTGTCTCACGGCATTTATGAACGAGGCTTGGGACAACTTGTTGCTGTTGACGGCACGCTCCATTGACTTCATATTTCGCTCTGCATCCAACCGTGTAAACATGACCGAAGAAACTACTGCCTAGCAAAGCACAAAAACAAAAATTTAAAATGAATTCACGCACATCTATGGCAAATGCTACCATTTATATCGTTCAAAATTCGATCCACGAGAGAAGAAATGACACTAAATGGAGTGTATGCCTCAAGACGTACACTAGTACTTTTAAAATGGCGGTTTTTCGAGTTTAGCTCTTGGATTCCCCACCAATGCCGAATGATACTTTAGGATTTTAGTCTGGCGGACGATCTTATTCACTGTGGGTTCAATCCTTATCCGGAAATCAAAATAAATTTAAGAGGGAATGGGCTCCACATATCGTCCGTGATAACACCCTATTATCTCTTTCCTAATTCCGCCAAATTCGCAATTATGGGTTTTAACCATTCCAGAGTTATTTCCAACGGAAGGATGAGGTGTGATTAACTAGCGAAACGATTTGAGCAACCTTAAATGTTACCTAAATGTATTTCACAGTTACCTGTCTTGTATTTCTGCCATTCGAAGATGTTTCTAACAGTTGCCATCGGAGATTATTGATCGTCTCCTGCATTTCATTCATAACTGATGCATTCTGGCTCGTTTGTTCCTGGTAGGATTTCATTTCAGTTTCCAGTTGTAATTGCAACTTAGTATATGCCTCGTGCAGATTATTGTATTCATGAAGTAACTGCGTGTAACCTCTTGGCGTTGTTCGTGAAGAACGCGGTAATATCCTGTCGGTTTGCACTGAGCGAGCTAACAGAAAAACGTAAAAGTTAGAAACGTCAGTTATATAGATTTAAAATAGTACCAAGAAATTGAACGCAGCATTACATTTCACTAAAACTAAATGTATGATAATTACCTCGTTGACCTTTTCCGTTCACATTGGTGTCAACCTCAACTGTTATGCTGCCTCTGTAAATTCCTTGAATTTCCTTCGTTCGCTTGGAAAAGGTATGGTCTTCCGGTTCTTCTTTGTCATCTTCACCGCCATTACCTTCGATGAGACCGTCGTTTTCGTCTTGCCAAGGATAGTTATCTCTCGTTACTTTCCATAAGGCATCCAGTATCTAGAGCAGTAATACCAATGTCAACATTACTTGTCCTATGACGAGAGATAAGCTAGGCCATATAGGCGATACGGTTATTGCATAAATAGTATAAATAATAATGCCACCGCTAGCAACGGGAGCAACATTGAAAGACTCATCCGAGGCACAAACAACACATTATTAACATCGAGAGGAAACGTAGTAACAGCGGTAGAAGCAACAGCGAACTGCTGCAGTGCCATATATTGACGCAGTTCCAAAAATAACAGCACAAGCAACAGCAGCGATGATAGTAGGAACAGTAATAGCAATGGCAACAACTACAGCACCAGTTAGGGACAACGCCAACAGCAATGGCAGCAACAGATGCATCAACATTAGGAAAAAATATCCAAAAATAGCAAAAGCAGAAGATAAAAAAGTTGGTAACAGTAGAACAAATAGTAGTAACAATAGAAGCAAATATAACAACTGCAAAAGCCATGGAAACAGTCATATATAATACAGAAATTTTAAGGTTCTAAAAAACACAAGAATTCCGTCATTTCCTCACCTGCTGAGTATGATCACGTATTATTGGCATCTTGTCCAATACGTCTAACTCGTCAGTCTAAGTCAAATTTTACATCACAAAAACACTTAGCATAAAGATGAAGGAGAAATAACGCTGATAAATCATTGATACATAATTTCCATAACTGTTTGACGGCTTAAAATACATACCTTATCTAAAGGAACCTCTGGTATTGATGTAAGAAGACCAGATTTATTTTCCAATCCATGCTGTTTTAACCAGTACGTTATATTCATCCTAAATTCCGATATCATTTCGTACGTTCTGATAGTTTCAGTTACAACACGGTGATCTTTTAAAGCTGATCTAATGAGTCTGGAACGAACTGTGGGACTGGGTGTAGTAGTAGTAATTCGAGGTTTGAGGTTTTGCCTTTTCTCACCAACAGTTGTGTTCTAACAAGAAGATAAAAAATCACGCTACGGAAAAAATCTCGAGAGCAACTTGTCAATTGAGTTCCTCAAACTTCTGTGTTTGTTTCTTCATTGACTTTCATTTTTATTCTCCCGCCCACATATCTGTCTGCATTTATACACAGTATACACATAGCTGTCTATCAGCAAACACAACCATAGATGCGTACCTGTTGGCCTAGCCACCACTCAATGAACTAACCAGGACGGACATAACCAAGACATAAATCAATGACCAACTTACAATACTTTTGCCCTATGCGGCATTCGTCCATTTGCAGGAAATCAAAGTTCAATAACGTAAAGCAAAACAGAAAATGAAAAAGGTCAACAGTCTGACCTGTAATGCCAATTCTTCATTTGTATCGTTAATTTCTCCCTGCAATTTCGAAGGTATTGCTTGTTCACTGTCACCAAAACCACTGTCAGTTATTGGTATACCACCTACACCATCTTCGTCGTCTGTCTCAGGTAATTCAGTTTCGCTGTACTGCAGGCTCACCACACTGGGTTTTCGTAAGGTATGTGTACTAGGACACTGGATTCCAACAGAATGATAAACAAATAAATCTCCCGGAGACTAGAAAAAAAGAATGAAGGAAAAGATGAGATGCTGTAACTCCTGTTTTCTTACATTTTCTCGTGAGTGCATGTAAATAACCGGAAAACTTTGAATTTTCTTTGTGTTTTCAAGTCTCCCGCGATATTTCATAAAGCTACTACAACATTTTTCTTGTCAACTCTATAGCACATAATCCATTGATGGGTCATGCAACAGACTTACTAGGACAAGGTGTAGTAAGTCCGGAGCATTCTTAAACCTTGCTTCATGCTGGTGGGATCAAGCGGTGTGTGTGTGCAACTTGATACCGCCATGGTGGAACAGTTTGTAGAATTGCTGACAAAGGTTTATGTAGGATACTGTGACCACAACGACATTTATAGCCTTAAATACACAATTCAATGTACAGTAGAACTAACCTGTAATCGATCTTGCATTTTCGCTGTACTTTCCTTTTTTCTACGTAATAGCGAAGCACTCGTTAAGGTGCTTTTGTTCTTCGTTGCAACGTTGTCAGGAGGAATAAACTCTTCATTTTCCTTTAAATTTTTAGAATCGCAACTTTTAAAAAAAACTTCAAAAAATACAAAAGAAATGACGATGAATTAACACGATAATTCTGGATAAATGCCATCTATTTACGACTTACATTGCCTTCTTTTTCAGCTCGCAATTCCTCCTAAATGACAATAATATTAAATACAAATTAAGATCAGATCCAAAAAGTGTCCCCTCTAATATTGTGAAAGGAAATTATTTACTTCATGACAACAAATCTTTGATAAAATGCAACTATCTCTCATACCAATTGCAAAATGGCTTCCTCGGCTTCTTTTTCGGCTTGGGCCTAAGTCGAAACGAAGAAAAAATTAGTGCAATGACGTTGGCAATTGAAATTAATAACATTTGCAAATGGACTCAAATGGTGAAAGACGACGGCCACAGATGTCGCAGAAGTCAAGTTGTGTTGAGAACATTCTAAGCGTTTGAATAGAACAGAAATATTTAACCTGTCGTTCTTGCGCAACTGACAACTGTATTATGAGATCTTCCTTCTCCTGAAAAAAGAAAAAAATTCTTTTTGCCTCAAAGCATGACACCGAATGTTATCGTACATATTTATACTAAAAACCATAGCCAGCCGATAATTTGAAGAAATATAAAACAAAACATATACCGAATAAAATCATCTTGTGAAAC